>WYDI02027883.1:0-86350 GCA_009867235.2 Psittacus erithacus
ATAATGCCTGTGTGTCATCTAATCATTCATTCATGTGTAAAGGAAGCAAACATTCACATTGTTTTCTACAGACAATAATAAGGAATCACAATTTGCCCACAGCAGAGTAGTTCATGGCAGAACTAGGAACAGAGCATGGGTCTTCCAGGCTCAGGACCAGGCTCTGTGTACAATCCACACTGCATACGAGGACTCCAATTCTTACCCTGCAACTGAGGTACTTAGAACAACGCTGTCCTTGTGAGATCTCCACTGTATGAACTATAAACACACACACAGCGCATGACTATGTAAGACTTAATTCCATAGGAAACCAGGCCAGGAAGTGTTACAGAAAAAGTGAAGCTCCAGAGAAGCTCAGTCTTTGGGAATTGTTTGGACAATGGAGCACCAGGTCCATCAGCACCTGACAGAGGGAATAAAAGGATGCCGTGAACTTTCTGCTTTTCCCTCTGCACCTGACTGAAATACAGTCAGGAAAGAAAAACACTGTCCACACTGAATACAGGGACAGAAAACAAAGCACAGAGTTACTGCTAAGCAGTTAGCTAGGAATATACACAAAATAGCAACAGCCTGAAGGAGATCCCTGAGTGACAGACCCGAGCTTCTCGCTTACAAATAAGGAATATATGAACTACCATCTTTAATTCAATGTATAAAAGACACCCTGTACCTCAGTCCTGAGCATATGCAAGGGCTCTGCTCCCAGAGAGTTCATGCCAGTTTTGGTACAAGTTCCAGTTTCATTTATGTTACTGACACAGCAAGTGTCACGTAAGTAACATAAATAGCACAGTCCTCAGGTTAAGGGGAACTCAGTTACAGACTAATTTTGCCCTGTCCTCCACCTTCCCTCTCCCTTCTTTTCCACAGGAAGCAAACCTCAGCACACAGGCCGGATGAGCCCTCTGACATGCGACTCACTGTGCCTTGCTTTCATCCTGCTCCATTCCCCTGCAAATGCACTGAGCTTGAATTTTTCACCCAAAGATCAGACCTCTGTCTCCATTCAACAACTGGCTTGTAATTCTGAGTTCTGCAAACCTCACTGAAAGAAGTTTATGTTACATGAACTTGCACATCCAGACAACTTGAAATTGTACCTTTGAGACATGCTGCAAATAAGTCTGTACAGGTGAGGAGGTAAAAGAGATTTAAGAATCCTCAGTACTTTTGTGGCTGCTTAAAACTTGATTTTCACACCTACTCATTCTCCCTGCCACAGTTTTATCATTAAAACCATGACCTCAACAAAGATCTTTGATGTGTGGCAAAACGTACATTTCATAGCAGAAAAGAAGTGAGGGAGAAGGTAATTCCATTTAACAACAGACCAGATATTTGAGTTCAGCTCAGCCATACAAAAGAAATCTCAGTGTTCCTTATTTACATGGAACATGGAATGTTGTTTAAGAGACCAATAGCATTTGTGCCCTGAAGAAGCTGATCTTTCAGAATAAATTCTGGGCACTGACTCTAGTGCTAACTACAGAAAACCACATGAACACCTGGTAAGAGTTTCCATCCCAGTGACAGGCAGTGCTTGTGCACCAGACCTGCTGCCACATATGGAACGCTGTCTCCATCAACTCATCAGTGACCACTCCTCGCTTCTCTAAGTACTGCAGAAGTGGTCCTTGCCAGACAAAAAGTAGGTTTTGTACTTGCCCATGGGTAGCTAGGGTCTGTGGTTTCAACACATCTGTCAGACTCCTTGCAAGGTCTGTTTTGGAAGCCTGTTCATCCTGAAATTATACGAAGCACTGCTGTGGTGGGTGTTACAAACTCCTACTGTTTCTCCTCTCTCCAAGTGCATTTTCCTCACAGTGCAGAAGCAAGCTTTGCTTTTGGATAGACAGACTGTGCTGCTAGCTTTAAAGTAAGCAAAATGATGCATGCGAGCAGCTTAAAACACACAAACCTGCAAGAGCAGAGTCGAGTCTGCAGTTTGACTGGGGCTCTGCTTAGAGTAAACAGTCTCTAATACATAAGTCTCAACAGCAAAACAAATGCCAATTTGCAGAAGAGACATGCACCTTTCCATCAGACTCTACAGCAATGAACTAGCCCCTAGTCCTTTGAGTATTAATCATACTATTAAACCAAACATATTAATACTACTATTATTAACCTATTTCAAAATGTAGATTAACAGCTGAATTACTATGGATATTAACTACTGCACTGGCAAACCAATACGGGAGTGGTTATTGCTAAGTTGCAGCAATGTTCTCTTCAACTTGGGTTTAACAAAATGTAGTGTTCCCATAGGAAAAAGAGTTTCCTCCTTCAGCCGAATCACTGAACACACTGAAAAAATCTGAACCCTCAAGCTCAGCAATAGAAAAAACGAAATCACAGCTAAACCACAGACCTAGAATGGAATTCCTCAACAGTCATGTTTTATTGCTATTTAGTCATCACTTCCAGATCCAGATAAAGGAGGTGGAGTTCTAGTGGGAACAGCAGTAAAAAAGCCTCCCTGTAAACAGCCCACGTAACATGTCAAAGAACTCCTACCTTCAATAACATGAAGTGGCAAGGGACTGAACAGTATTAATCTGACCAAGCAGCAGCATGATTGTTTCTCACTAATGATTCCCTGGAAAGAACTGAGGTAACTCTAACACAGCAACTTTCCCTGCAATTGTAATTATACAACATTAGTCCGTAACCTTTGTTCCTATGGTAAATGAAGTACAAATAAAAAGATGTTCAATGTGTAAATCACTTTATACTTAAGCAACTAAACTAATGCAGTGCAATACAATTATTCCATGGTGACTTTTAATTAGCCAGCCTGAATATTAGAAACAGTTTAGCCTTACCTACATACATGGGCTTGTTCTGAGCTGCATCTCGTGTGGTGCACACATCTTTGCTCAGCTCCATTCTCCTGTGGAGTGGCCTGATACTGCTCCCAATCTACTTTGGGTTTAAAGGCAGGCAGTTGAGCTGACATTGCACTGCAGCTGGAGCTTTTATATGGACACATCCTCCACAAGACTCCTTTTCTTCTGAAATACAAACCTCAGGTCCCTGCTCAATTCCAAAAGCAGTGATTCATATGAATGAGAGGAAAACCTGTTTGCTTTCATGTGAAAAACAGGGATCTCATTTGCAGAACTGCAGCCAACAGTGAACATCATATCTCATTAGTAAACGTATTTTCATGCTTCTGCAATGAGTTGTGTTTTCAGCACTACTTGGAAATGAAGAATAGCAAGTGGTAAGTGTTCCTGTTGATCAAGTCCTATCCCATTTATATTCAAAGCAACATTACTGAAAGTCTAAGGATCCCATAGCAACATTTGTGCAAGATTACTGAGCTGCTTTGTTCCAAGATTTCTATGACCCTCCAGGTTCTTTCAAGAAAAACTGAAAGCTGAATGTAAATGAATCTAATAACCAAGGGAAAGGCGGTCTGGACATTTCCTTGATACCTTCAAATAAGCAGAGTCAAAGATAACAAAATTAAAGGACCCTAAATAATGTCAATGAAGGCTTAATTTTGAGTTCTTATTGTTATAAAATAGATGCTTTCCTTCCTGGAGTATTCTGAGTGCACAGAGCACTGTCTCTGTGCAGAAAACCTCAGCTGTGCCAAGCTTACCAATCAGCTGGTGACGCTGCATCCTCAGACACCAGCACCCCAATCACCAAAACCTCTTACACTTGTCACTCATATCCTGCTCAGCATTGCTCTTTACCTCACAGCTGAAATGCCAAACAAGTGCCTGTGTGTTAGTAGAGAACACAAAGTACAACCTAACAGCATGTTGCAAGGAGGAATTGTACAAAAGCACAAGATGGCTCAGTGGCTCAGAGGGTTTAATTGCATTAAACATCCTAAGTGAGGACAATTACCTTGATACAAGGGCATAATACTGAACAATTCAATACTACTCAGCAGTGATTCTTTGTTAGGAAAAACAAATAAAATCCACACTTCCCCCAACATCAGCATCATGAATTCATATTAGATTATTACTTTGAAGCAGAATGGGTCTGAATAATAAATTCTGTACAAGTACTAAGTACTTCCAAACCTGAATAGCATACCATAGGTTTTGAGGAAAAGAAATATTTCATAAGGACAGTACTCTCAAAGACATTATGTCCTACCTGTATTTTTTTGTCTCTAGAGTGGGAAAATTTGATCAATAGAAAATATCTTCAGAGCATGCAAGCAGTACATTTTCAGTTTATCAGCAAGGACGTCACATAGAATTGTTGTTTTATTCGAGGTATCACATGCTTCAGTTTTGTTAGAGACCTCTCTAATGAAAGGGAATTACAACAGCCAATACTCACAACAAGCCAGAGGGAACAGAACTGCTGCAGTAGCCTGTTCTCTCACTTAGCATTTAACAATCTCCAAACACTGACTGCTTTTCATGGGGAGCAAGTAACACACTTCTGCTTGGTAAGACTTAAAAGCAAAGCTTTTCTGCCAGTGAACCAAACCTCTTTCAGAAAGCTGAAGGGACTGCTGCTAGAAAACAGCTTTTTTGCTCCCATGATTTACATGACAGTTTGTATGGGGATAAAAGGCTGCTTCAACTGATGATTAATTACCTCCTAAAAACTGAAAAGACAGAATAGGTGCATGTCAGTTGTCACCAGTTTTCCTGCCTTATCTATCAGGTAGGTACATTTTCTTTAACCTTCCTTTTCTCACCAACACACCTGTAGAAACCCTTATTACTCTTTGCACCTCTAGCCAATTTCAGCTCCAACTGTACCATAGCTTTCCTGATAGCATCAGTACACATCTGGGCAGCATCCCTGTATTCTTCCGTGGATACACATCCCTCATTCCACTGCCTGTGCATTTCTTGCCTACACTTTCATTTGATGAGGAGGTCCTTCCTCAGCCATGCTGGTCTCCTGCCTTCCTTGCCTGATTTCTTACACATAGGATATATCCTTAAAGAGCTGCCAGGTCTCTTCTGCTCCTTTATCCCTGAGAGCAGTTTCCCAGGGGGTCTCATCCACTTAATTCCTTGAGCAACTGGAATTTTGCTCTCTGAAGAGTCATGGTCCTGATTCTACACTTCACGTGGCCCATATCCCTCAAGAGAGTGAATTCCACCAGGGCATGATCACTGCTGCACAGTGCTGCCACCAATCTTGACCTTGACATGAACATTTCCCGGTCTGTTTCCAAAGGCCTTGTGAGCTTCAGTCAGAGTGTGGCTACAGAAATGGCAGCAGTACCATCTTTGTAAAACAAAAAGCACTCTTTGTAAAGACAAAACACTCTTTGTAAAGCAAAAAGCAAGGGATGAAATTCTCTTTTCAGAGAAGAGAGTATCAATCAAGAGTTGCTTTAGAAAGGCACTCCAGCTACTGTTTCAGCAGCCTCCTAAGTATTTGAAGGCTGAGGAGATGCATCCACTTTAGGTTCTTTCCGAAGTTGAACAGCTCCTCAAAATAATGCTGTATTTCGGACCCTCACATGCACACCTGCAGTGCTGACATGCAAATAATATAAAATCAGAATCTTCACAGAACTAGAGAGGTTTTGTTTCCAAAGAGATGGTTTATTATGGCTGGTTATCTTCGCCTTTCTAGTTTGCTTTCCAAAACCCATAAAACGCTGAGTGGTTACATCAGTGTGTCTAGCCCCTGAATCGTAAACTCTTAACATCTGCAGTTTGGATAGAGCTTCCAGACAACTCTGTTGAGAATTAAGGCCTGTGTTTCCAGCACTCATCAAACACTTTGTCTACTATTCCTTAGTGTCTCTTGTTCCTGTTGTCTGGTACAAGCTTCACAATACTTTCTATGAAATAAAGTGACTTCTATAGCTGTGTTGGGGCCTGTCCCATGTCAGTTGAGGCACTGTCCAGTGCCCTCAAACTGGTACTGAGACTAAACCAGAGACCTAGCACTCAACTATAACAGTTCCTATAGTCTAGTAGAAACAGTGGAAACAGTAAGAGGAGAAAAGTTCCTCCTGAAGAAGGGGAGAGAGGAAGAATCAGAACAGGTAGCCTATACTGTAGCAGGACAGGAGAGGAAAGGGATGGAAATAATAAAAGAGGCAAAAACTATCCAGTCCCTATCCATGACCAAGCTCCGAGACAGGCAAAAAGATTTCACCCATCACCAGAATATACATGTATCTTTCAAGAGACATCAGTTGATTACCAGTAGCACAAACCTATCCCTTACAGTCAAATCAGGCTTGTGTTTCTCTAAGTTAAATGTAAACTTTAGGACTCCTTACTTATGGATCAGGTTTCAGACTTTCTGTCCAGTTGGTCAACTAATGAAAGCCCTTCTTCTTGAGCTTCTCATGAAAGAAGACAACATGTTTCTGGAGCAAGCATTCAAACACATCACATGTGTTTGTGTTGCTGTACTCCTCCGTAGTCAAGATTTTACATCTAAAATGTCAGTCCTTGTGCTAGCACATGGAAGGGAAGCAGAAAGTACTCCCAAATTCAAATATCTTTTCATTTCTAGTAAATACTTCTCAGTGCTTGAGAACCACAGGTGCACAATCTCTGCTGCCTCATCTGCTTTTTCTCTAGTACATTCAGCTAGTTCTCCATCCAATTCAGATTATTTCACAACAGGTCAAGGCAAAGGCAAAATCAGACTAAGATGTGGTATTTTTTCTCTCCCATCTGCTTTACCTCTCCCTTCAATCTCATTTAAAGTACCATTAGCGTTTTCTAGTGCATATTCTCCTTCGAAGGCCAAGAATGTCAGAGATGAGAGCCCCTGAGAAGCTAATAACACCATCTGAAGGTGTATTCCCACTATTTCTTGTCAGGTTAGATTTCATAGCAAACTTCTGCATGCTTAGAAATTAGTCTGCCTTTATAGCCAGTGGAGACACTGGAATAACTATACAGCATGATGTATATGATATCTTTTAAGACACCTAGCTTAAGGGGGTCCAGGGCAACTAGTACTTTGGACAGATAAATTCCACAACTGTTCTGTGTAACAAAGAATAAAGCATCACAAAAGGCAAGAATTACACTTAAATATGCCACTGTGAGTGATGAAAAAGCATGCAACCAGTATGCTATCCTTGTATCTACCTAAGTTCATCTCCTTCCCAGAAACATTACCATCAGAGTCACCATTTGTTCGCACAATCTGAGCTCCAGTCAGCCCAAGTGCAAATGCTGTTGGTGCATTCAGGTATTCAAGAGATATCAGCCTTTTGTTGAGGCAATTCTGGTTTCTCCCAAACACATCAGTCTCTCTGTTCATACACTTTGTAAAGTTTGCTATGACTAGCGACGTATTTGTCACCACTTTTCTCCAAGTGTTCCAACTCCATGCTAAAACCATTATCCCACCGGTGCTTCCAAAATTAAAGGCTCAGCCAGCTTCAGTCCAATCCTCCAACACATGGGGAGGAGCCAGAGTCAGTGGGGAAGAGCCAGTCCCTAGCCCAGTGCCACTGTGAGCTAGTCAATACCATCTCACTCCCTGTATCATCTCAGCAGCTCCAGGCTGTTCTTTCCATCTAGATGAACCAAGCTGACACACAAGCAGAGAAAATGTGGCTCTGATCCAGATCAGTACTACACAGCTGAGCCTCCCAACAGCTATTCCAAACAGGCATCTGCAAACACAGTCATTTTTCTGACCAGCAGACAAAAACTCACAGGGAAAGCAATAACAGAAGAGCCCTCCTCGTTCATTCCAGCTTACATCTCCAAACAACTGCTTCAGTTCCATTTTTAAGAGGATAATAAAGGATATTAAAGTGTCATCTGCTGAGTGGAAGCTGTTATTAGATTCCACTTAGTCCAAAGTAGCACAAGCCTTTCATAATACCACAGCATCATTTCTTAAAGGGAAAACAGGGAAAAGAAATATCTGATGATATCCAGCTGTGAAACAGGAAGCACGGGTCAAGCAGGTTTACACTGTTGAGAAACACCCACTGCAGCATGTCCACAGAGTGAAAAATACATAAAATAAAAAACCCAATTCATATGCTTCTAAGTTGAACTTTCTATCATAATTCCCATACCCCTCCTTACTTAATTTGTATGAGCATGCCAAGAATGTAGGTTTTTTTTTCTTTATGGAAAATGGGTTTATATACACTAATAAAATCACTGTAGTTACAAAATCCATTTGCTTTGGGAGGAGAGTGGCAGTTGTTTTCTATTCCAAGCAGAACACAAATAATGAAGGTCAAGAAGCAGGTGACCAATTACAGACCTAGATATGTATTAGGTGTATATATTTCCCAGTAATATGGTGCAAAAATTCATTATAGATTACAGTGAAACATAATAAATTATGCATAATATAGACCTCTGTAAGGTCATCCTGCTTCTGAAGCTGCCTTTCTGCAGATCAAAGTCAGACTCAGAGCCTCAGTGACTCCCAGTCCCACAGGCTCCATAACGGAGGCAGACACAGAAACCAGTTCCAGATGCCAGAATGCTCATTTTAACTTTTCTGTGTCTCTGGTACAATCTGATACTCACATTAATATGAAATGGTACATTTTAGCAGTCAATGAAATGTATGAAGGACATCTGTATACCCAAGAGAAATGTAGAACATCAGTTTCTTGAAAGCTCAAGAGTGGTGCTCTTAGTTGTTCATCTCTGCACTACGCCTTGGCAACGTTTGCACTTTCCAGCCCTTATACATTCAGGTCTTATCACAGAGAAAATCTGGAATTTTACAGAGCTCTCTTATACCTGTATCATGTTTCATAAGTACTATAGTCATTTCATACATTGCATCAAGTTTGTAAATGCAGCTGGCAACCTACAGGTTGCCCAAAGAAGTGGTGCATGCTCCATCCCTGGCAGTGTTTCAAGGCCAGGTTGGACAGAGCCTTACATGACATGGTGTATCATGAGGCATCCCTGCCTATGGCAGGGGGTTGGAACTGGATGATCTTAAGATCCTTTCCAGTCCAAACCATTCTGTGATTCTATGATATATGTCTGCCTTTTGCAAACTATACGCCAGGCTGAAGAACGTGACTAATCCCTGTAAGAGTGCAGAACACTGCTTTTTTTTGTCTTAGAACTACTTTCCAACATTGAATTATATACTGTCGTGCAAAGATAAATAGAAATGCCAGAGCCTTGTCAATTAACCATGTAAAATACTTATTTTAAAAAATTGTTATATAATAAACTTCTGTACTTGAAACAAGACGCTGAATATAGAACAAATGGGTAGTATTAATTCGTACCTCATTGTGCAGTCAACAGTTAATCACATGACTAATACAACATGTAGCTTGAAGCGAGCAAATCTATTTTCTTTGCCTCTGCTGGGTTAGTCTGGGTTGGTTTATATGTTTGTGGTTGGTTGATGCAGTTAGAAAACAAACATGTACAAACTGTCTTGCAAACCAGAACACAAGAACCACAAAAGTTGTGTTATGCATTCATTTTCATAACACATTTATCTTCTTTCATTTTCACCGCCTCTAAAAATAGACTGTCCATATTTGCATTGCATAATTGATACCAGCCTTATTTATGCCATATTGTTTTACCACTGAGTAAACTTAGACAGAAAACTTATGTACTGCTTATTTTGAAATACGACCTTTTGTAATAAGCTCCATGAAGATAGTTTTCTATTACTGATCTTTCCACAGTAAAATTCAGAGGGTATGAAAGGTGTTGAAAGGGCCTGTTAGCTGACAGCCATGAGATTCAACAGTAGAGTACTTTCTAACATCACCTCTAAATTGCTTACAATATCTTTTGTAAGTGATTTATCCATTAGGATCATTATATTCATATATTTTGAACTATTTTTTACTTAACTTACTTTACCAAGTGCTGACATACCGACCCCACCTTGTGAATACAAGCTACCAGCCATTAGTGTGATGCATCTGCAGCAGTACACATCAGTTTGATGCACAGCACCCTTGCTGAAATATTGTCTGTGGTGTCTTCTGGTGACCTTAACTTCACCAGTGTTAGAAACTCTCCTGGACTTTAAGAAGAAATTCTCGATATGTACATTGTTGACCTTTTGGCAAATGCCAGATTTCACTCTCTTCTTAAAAACAATGACTCCTGACAAATGTAACGGGTGTCAAAACCTGTTGGAAAAAAGCACTTGAAAAATTGAAATCTGATATTAAAAATGGCAGTTTTCAGCTATCGGTAATGAAAAGGTCACACAGTGACAGAACTTGCACAAAGATTTGCAAAACTCTTTGTAAACTGAAGAACAGGAAAGTTTGAGCTCTTACAAACTTTAAAGAGATGGAGAATGGGCTGCAAAACCACACTATTTTGCCATGATAGAGTCATCTCTTTCTCAATGCCAGACACAGGGTCTCCAGTGGTTTAGCAATAAAGAAACAATTATTCTTGATGGAGAACAAACTCCAGTCATTTTCTCTTCTCCCCGTGCCTCAGCACTGGTATCCCCAGGTCGAGGCTTTTTTAGGCTGTGATTACATGTGTTGTGGAATAAACAGTAAATAACATTGGGTTTAGTTCAAGAAATCTGAGCTCCTGGAAGTTCGTGTATTTAACTGAGCAGCCTCCCAGAAGATCAGCCAGTTCCCCCTTATCCTGTGAATTCACCCATATACTGGTTTAAAGGAAGCTCTTCAAAGCAAGGTTTCCCTTGCAAAAAGAAGATTTTTCAGTGTCCAAACCAAAACCCATCAAATGTAAAGCTGACAAGGCTTTCCTAGTTTGTAGCATAGCTTTACTATAACGTGCTGCAGAAAAAGCGATGGCTTTGCACAGAATTCATAAATTCCAGTGTCCTTAATACATCATTAAAATTTGGAAGTCACAATAATTCATTGAAAATTCAATGTCCATTAATGTTTTTCACCACCTTTCTGCATCATGTAAGTGGCAACAACAGACACAGATTTGGGAGTGGATTGCTGTAATGTTGCACTAAAGTGAGTAAAAACGCTAGAAATGAGTGTCCAAAGCCGTAAGCCTATTCAGTCCCTCATGTGGAATTATCAAATATAGATCTCATTTTCATAGCCCTGATCTGTATAAAATATCTTTCCCTCACCTATGCAGCAAAGAAGAAAAATTACAACTGCATAAATAACCATATTTCAGCCCCTGCATCTACCAGGAAGAAAGCAATTATATGGCAATGCAGTGTTCTTGCCTCATGTGGAATCCTGGTCTCTGAATTCAAGCTTTATGCACATTCATCAGGACATACTCTTAGCTACATCGTATAATCCAAAGCTAATATTTTTTGTATGAAAGTAATGGAGATTCATCTGAAATGTAGTTCCTCTTAAGATGTTCTAAAATCCTCAATCAGGGACAAGCTGTGCCTTTGCATTAACTTCACAGCAATTTTGTGGCAAGAACACCTGATCCCAAACAGGAGGTGAGTGTATACCTTTTCAGCACATCCCTGCATCTGGCAACCTTGTGGGACTTTATACTGGGGGCGGGGGGGGTGTGTGGTGTTATTTCCATTGTTTTAAATAATAGATGGCAAACATTATTATTTCTGCAGTGAAAAATTGCCATTGTCAGCTACCAGCATGATGGCAGCACAACTGCTCAAATGTGACAGTCTTTTTCTTGCACACACCTAACTGATTTATAAGCTTTGCTTTGGAAAAGGAAGGTATGAGTCACTGAAGGAAAATAATAGGTTCTTGGGGGTACTGATTACCAGCCTGGTTTTGCCACTGCTGCCATGACCTCTAGGAGTGTTTAGAATGATTTTTTAAATACAAAATGACTGTAACCTTTGATATATGAAGAGGTGGAAGAAATACACAGATAGAAAGGATGAAATACCAGCATTATTTGCCTTCACTGAGAGCTTAAAAAGACATCAGTAACTGTATCTGCATGAGAAGCCCAAAGGAAACCTGTCCTATTATAGAAGAAAATCTACCACAGCAGTCCTTGTTTTACTATACCACACCAAACAATGGTAAATAAATTACACTGACATGAGGCCACATAAAGTGCAGGTTTCTTCAGTCTTCCTTCACAAAGACACTAAGCTGACAGGGAATATTTTCTTCTACAGAATCTGGCCTGACAAAACTGGGAGGGGTTACAGCAGGCTAAATAAGGAATTTTGGTTCCCTTCCCCAGTAAATCTGTAGAGGGAAGAAAGGGAATTCTTCAGACACACACAGAACATTAGAGGAAAACATTGCAGAAGATAACCTGGAGATCAGGAAACAATTCAGTGAGTGTTTGTTTTGCAAGCACATTTGTGATTTGCAGCATTTTCATCCAAGATAAAGCATAACCAATGTAACTTGTCTATCACCATATAAATCCTAACACAAATACAGACACACACCCCTCTACATGGTGTGTGTCTGTAGCCCCTCTATGTGGCACAAGTGAGGAAGAGTGGCACTCCCTTTAATCAGTACTGTTCTGGATCTAAAATCACGTGCGCAAAGGGCCAGCTCCAGGCAGCCCCAGTTTGCTTTTCATGTGAAGATATCACATGCAACAATCCAGAATTGAGGCTCTTCTGATAAACGTGGAACAGAACGAGCCAAAGGTGCCCGCTTTCTAACTGTGAGACATGTTTCTGTGGGAACAAATTGGCCCACACAAATCAGTGCCTCACCTTAGCTGCAAAACAAAGCCAGTGGTTTGTCTGAGATTTCCACAGTACATTCCCCTTGCACAGCTGTTTTGACACTAGCAGCTGGATGCAATCACCACTCAGCATCTAGATCAGACTTCCTGCAGCAGTCAATGGGGAAGATATAAAAAAACCTTATATAACCAACCAAGAAAATGACTCAGTTTGGAGGGCTCTTACATACACACTCAGCCAGCAGATGTTATTGGCTCTGAGCTTTAAGAACTGGGGATAATATAATTTCATCTTGGATTGCACATGTTTCTTCCCGTTTGTTTTCCCATTGATCATAATGCCATCTGGCATTCTTTTCTTTAATATTTTACTGTGTTTCTTTGAAAACTAGACACTTGTTAGTAGTATAGTTTAGTTCAGTTGGGCCAAGTTGTAACATGCAAAACTCCCTTTGACTTTAAAATTGAGCAACAGTTTTAGGATTATTTTTCCAGAAGATTAGATCAAGTTTGGCTCTAGTCATACGTATCTTTTTTCCTTAATTCCCTTTTCAAATCTTCAGCATCTGTACAGAACATGGTGGACTCCGTCATCTTCAATGGGACTGAAGCGTATTGCTTCTGTTTATAGAATTCATTTCTGATATACAGTGTTCTGGGAAGTCTACACTGAGGCTGTACTGAAAATACAATGGTTGTTCAGCATGAAGACAGACGTTGGGCTATGCTCACAGCAGGGCAGGGAGTTCCCACCAGGTGCATACACATACTTCCAATGAATCAGCTTCAGACACAGTTTTGCCTTCTCCTGTACTGCTAAGGACTCAAATTGAAAACTTTAGAAAAGTGCAGTTGTAACATCTTCCAAGTGCCACACGTCAGTGTCACGCAGCCACTGCCTCACAATGAATTAGGGGCTCTCTGGGCTATGAAAACGGGCTTGATGTGGTAGAAAAAAGAAGGGATTGTAGGAAGAGGTCTGTTACAGTCAATACTTCTGAAACAGAAAAGCCAGATCTTACATGTGGTACATGCACTACTTTGTTAGAACTCTCTTCCTAAACAAATATTGCTACTTCACCCTCAGCTTCTTGATTCACAAGGTAGCAGGTACGTTCCCTTACACATTTGTGAGATGATTGCAACAAGAGTAGTATTGGCTTGAAATAATGCAATGCCTTACACCAAAACAGACAACACTTGACTAGGTCAAAGGTAACAACAGAATCCTACATTTCAGTCCATTACCAAATAAATGTTAGTGAGGCTGCTGTGTCCCTTCAGGACATGTTTAGAGGACTGGAAATCCTAGAAATTACATATCAGCATGATCTTACAGGTATTAAGTTATCAATTGTTATTTCATTTACTGATTCAGCTAAAGAAAAGCACTCCATAGTTTGCTTTGGATCCATGAGAAGTTAGTTTGGGGATGCACTCCTTAGACAACTCCTGGCTGGCATGACTATGCAGAGATTTCAGTTAAAGGACTACTGGAGTAACAAGATATATAAGGATACAACTGAGTAAGTGTGCAGCAGAAGACATGTACAAAACATGCAGCCATCCATTTCTCTTTGACTAAAGGAAGGTCTGTGAAGGAAAATCGCTTTTTAGGCCCATTTGCCATCACTGTCCCTAATGAGATCAGAGAGACTGATGGGCTCTACTCAGAGACAGATGCTCTTTTCACTGTATCTTTCCCTCTCTGGAATCATGCAGCATCCTGCCCTCATTTTGATTTCCTGATACACTTGCCTGAGTGTTGGCAATAGGGTCATGTTCTTTAGTGGCACCTGCTGCTCAGTGCCCCAGACACACAATGTGCATCTTTTGCCCAAAACAGGTTCCTTCTGACAGCTCAGTAAATAAAGCACCAACTCTTAACATTTCAAATAAAGGAGGTGTTTTAGTTTGAACCCATTACCCCTTGTCCTATCACTACAGTCCCTGAATGAAGGGGACTCATAGGTGATCATCATACATTTCCAGCAAGGTCAATATCAGCTATGAGCCTAAAACTCTGTTACTAGTTTCCAGTACCACCTGCCAAACAAGGGCCTCGTCTGTTTAAACTCAGTGAAAAGACTTTTTTTTAAAGAACATGAGTTTGTTAAGAATAAAGTTAAGAAATAAGTAATGGAGCTCTCAGAAGATCTTACAGCATAATTAAGTTACAACAAATTGAAGTCACTGAGATGTGTCTCACAACTATTTGGCTGAACAGTGAAGCAATGTGGATAATGCTATTTACAATCCCATAACCACGGACAGCTATTTACCCCAAAGTGCTAAAACGCCTCCATAAAGAAAGAGTTCAGAAAAGAAGCAGATTTCCATGAAAGATTACACTTTGATATAAGATACAAAGCCAAATTTTGTAAGAGCTTCGTATGTGAAAAGCACCATGCAGAAATTACTGTATGAACAAACAGCTTCCTTCACAGTAAACTCAGTTTTACGCCACTATCTGACCCTGGCTGACTAATTTTTATTGCTGGAGGCTAGATGTAAAATCAGGGTGAACTAATAGTACCAGGTTTAAATATCTGAATTTTAAGTGACCAGGCTAGAAATACTGTTTTTCCCCTGACTTGTCAGAATACTTCAAATAAAGAAGTGTTTCAGGCCCATCTGTCAGGTTCCTCCCATGAGCAGGAAGAAATTACTCTGCATGCTTCTTATATAAAGCACGACATCAAATCACATTGCCTGTTCTCAAAAGAGTAAAATTCTTAAAGGTAGATGTACATGTGCTGGTTTTTCAGTGCAGTGCACCCTTAAGATAAGTTTGCAGTCACGCTGATAATGCTTGATTAATACTTGAAATAAATTCCAAAGCAAACTCCTCCCTTTCCTCTCTCCTAAGCTTGATCTTGAAATGTAAGTGATAGAAAGAAGTTTCTTAAAAATGTATAATGTAAAAATGTAAATGATTTTTCTTTTGGAAGAGGCTGGAATTCTTCTTCTGGTACTGCATATGGGGAAAAATGAACAAAGTCTCAGACTGACCCATTTCTTCAGACAAAACAATCTTCACATATAGGCAGGCGTTTTCTTGTACAGGGAATGAAAATGACACCAAAGGGGAAGTGCAATCAGAAAAGATAAAGGCAAGGCAGATTCTTAACTCTCATTGAAAATCAGGAGAACTCAGAGACCTTAGTCACCTCCAAACTTTGGACAAATCTTGTACCAAAATGTTTAAACTCTTGAAGAAATTTTAGTGTAAGGCTTGTGAAAAGCTGCCTCTTTCTTCATCTGCATTAGTAAAGGCAGAGTCTAACATTTTCACTCCTGTAATGTATTTTCACTCCTCCATTCCTTTCTCTGCTGTAAGTAGTCCCATTAGGTGAGGACACATCAATATGAACACAAACTCTGTTTTGTTGTAATAATACAACTGTAATGAAGATCAAATGGAGCAAAATTACAGTTCTTCCCACAAAATAAGTAAAACAACTTGTATCTAGAGGAGTTTCAAAATTAAAATCATTACCCCATAATGTACAGATACTTGTTAATAAATTTACCAATAGCTGCATTGCAACGATTTTCTTTTCCTTTGTGTAAGCACATTTCTCTGTCAGATTTGAAGGCAATTTCTACAAGCTGGATAAAGAAGATCTTACCTCCTTTTGCTCTTCCTCATGGTGGGAGAGTGGGAGAGAGCTGCATGAGTGCATCTTTCACTCCAGTGCCATGAGTTTTAAGAATATACCTTGTACAAGGTTGTAATGTGCAAGGTTGTAATGTCATCTAGGGTGTACAAATAAAAGTGCTAAGAAGGAATAGTACCTAAGTTGTTAATATGATGTCACATTAATGAAATGGGTAGGACATGTCAATACAGATGTCAGTGGTACGAGAAACATGGGGAACTGCTGCAACGTAGCACAGCAGTCCAGCATTTCATTATCTATCGTGTCTATTGGTCATCAGCTACTTAAAATCTTGCATCAGGCAGCTGCAAAACTTTGCATCACCTCAAGTGATACTACATAGGATACAAGACCAATGGTCATGGGAGACAAGAAGATATCTGGGGCTGACTCTGTGACAGATCTGGTGACTGCTAGCTTATGGCTACCTTGCCTCAGGAGCATCCCTAAACAGTGCAGTTTCAAACCCAGGAAGATGCTCAGCTTCGGGCTGGCTTGTAGCACACTTATTCACTTGAGTCTCATTCGCTAAAGTGCTGAACTCCTGCAGTTCCCTCTGATTTCAGAGGGTGTAGAGGATACCCAGTGCTTTCAGAAACCAAGCATTATGCATGAGCAGACATGCTCTGAAGAAGCAAATGCTCCACAAAGCCAAAACCACCACCAATTACACAAGCCCTTTGCGTTCCCTGCAGAGCAGTTTTAAGTGTGCAGCTTTATAGAAAAAAAATATTACTTAAGTAACATTTGTCTAAAGTGTACAGAGATATAGATTAAATACAAACACAACTGTCTGAGGTAAAAGCAGTAGCAGCTAGTTTCATTAGCCCACTGGGTGGTTCTCATTTAAGTGGTCAATTTTGTGCACTCTTTGAGTTAAGAGTTGGGCCTTTCTGCGTGCATGTGGCCATACTGCAGGGACTTAAGCGCTACAGCTTAGCCCTCTGCAACAGGCAAGCAAATAAAGGAGGATTACAATTTATCTGGAACACAAACACTTTATATGTATTATGGATGTAGACATTACAGTGTTCTTGGTCTCTGAGGTGATCCTTCCTTTAAAGGACAAATAGCACTATCAGGTGAGAACTATTAAAATCAAAACTGGCTCTTACATGATAAATTCTGTCAGGTTGCACCATTTTTTAGAGTCCACTTTCTTCATCATCTCTTCAAAGGATTTTCCACAGGCAGGCAACTTTTCTAACATGAGAGATTCATTGCAGAGATTAATCTGCTGACGAGCACCTAGGTAAAATCAGAAAGCACTTTAAATCTCAATCACTGAAATAGAAGCAGCACAAACATATCACTCACAAGTTACAGTGTTGTAAACCTATCAGTTAACTTTCTAAACAACTTTAGAAAATAGATAAAATACACCTTTACATAAATTAATTAAAAACATGACTTAGTATGAAATATTATAGGTTACCATATGTAGTATCATCTTTTAGACCTAACATAGAGGAACCTACCTATTCAGTTTTCTCACCTTACTATCTAGTAATACTACTTATACTATACTGACTTACAAACTAACAAAGAAATGCCTATTTGCATTTTTAGTTAAAAGCTAACTGGAGTTACTGACCATATACTTCAGTGTAGAAAGCACTTCTCAAGCTCACATGTATGCATCCCATTCAACTAACTGTATGGCTATAAATGTACTTCAACATCAAAAACACTTGTGTATCTTACCAGCTAAAGGGCTTGAATTCCACAGCCACAGTTAAGCTTTTTCTTTAGTATATCCACTAAAAGAATTTTCTACCATTATCAGATGTTAATGTTGCAGCATACAGCTACTGGCAAAGAAAGAATTAACCTTGACTTGAGCAAACCTGTATATTTAACAACCTGAAGTGGCAATTCCACAATATTTAGAGCCAAAGTCAGAGGGTTTTCTCATCCAGCTCGTATCTGCGCTGGAATATAAAGGTTGTATTTTGGTATTTCTTATAAACTTAAAATTCTGCAAAAAATCTATTCAGACCAACGAAAGCTTTTGATTTTGATAAAGGCTGAAACGTTTTGTTTAAGTAATTAAATATGTCTTGCTTTACCTTTATAAATGCCACTAGTTTGATTATTCTTCTATATGCAAAAAGCATACATTTTGTAGAACATTAAAATTACCTGTAAGTATATGTATGTCAACTTATTTAGTACAAATGCCTAAATTAAATGAGCCAGAAAAAAAACCTCAGTATGATTACTTCTCTTTAGAGCAGCACAAATCAGGGAAAAGGATTTACCTGAACAAAACTGCAACCCTAACAAATCCTCATGTGTCAAACAACCCTCCTGAGAACTCTAGAGGAACAGCTTTTATATGAATAAAGCCAAGAAGAACAGACTACTTCATCCTTTTTAATCACTGAAAAAAGAAGTCTAAGTAGAATCATGTCTTGCACCTTTTTCTTCTTGAACTACATTTTTCACTGAGACCCTATTTATACCAGGGAGAGGAGGTAGTTCTTTTCCTTCTATTAGTTACTTTGAAAGCAGGATCCCAGCATTGTTGAAAAGAGACAATGGTTCCAATTATGTGTGGTGACTGGCAAACACATTGCCAGGTAAAGTAGGTCGAAAGCGTGCAAGTCTTCACTTGAGAAGTCAGGCGCAGCCCCCGCTCTCAACAGCACACTGTGTTCCTTACTGTTCAGTCAAAAAAACCTAAGCCAAGATGGCTGGTTTCAGGCTTCACATCATGACCCAGCCATCAGTCAGAAACTTGAACATCTTCATTCAAAATGGGCCATGTGATTGGAAGACAGGCTGGAGTGCACATTAAGTGTTTCACCCAAAGAGAGGGCTTTGGAGCCTGGGCGGGAGCACCTTGCAACTCAAGACTATCGCAGCCAACATGATAGCTGGGGAAGTCACTGACTCAGTGATGCCATGTGCCAAAGGAGACACAGCCTTCACATCTGACCAAAGAAGTACTTCACTTTCACATACCTTCCAAAAGCAGCAGATACATAACAGAGACTCTAAGCCTGCTATTTCATACAGACCACAAACCTCTCCTAGTGTACAGCTGACTCACTGGGACTCAACCCACCTCCTTTGTCATATCTGATTGACCGAGCTCATAAAGCTGATGCTAAGCCTTCATCCATGTCAGAAAAAAATCAGAACTACAATTAATCAGCAGTGATAGAAATGGTGGAAGTTATGAAACAGGGGCAGCATAACTTTGCCCTTGGAAAGTTAACGTGGTAGTGTGGGTCCTGCCTATTTAAGCGCTCCTGCCAATGCATCTGGTGGCTGCAGCAGCTACATTTTACATTCCACTGCTAGATCTGCAGATGAACACTAAAGCTGTGCAGAATTCAAAACCAGATCTGAAAGTTGCATAGCTGGCAACTTAAATCCTGCATTGATGCTTTGACAAAAGTTAAGCAAAGCTGCCTTCCCTGGTGGAGTATTCTAACCAACCAGCTATCATCTGACTTATAACTCTATAAATCAGACAGAATACAAGTGTCTCCTCCATTACATCATGTGCACTGACAATTTACTCCAGCTTCCTCCCAGCAGGGTGTTTAAATGGATTTTCCATGGCCTTGGTATTTTTGGTTAGCTTTCTTTAGAACTCCCGTATTTTGCAAGGTTATAGAAAAAACTCTGATAGAGTCATCTGACAGAAACAATCTGATGATACAAGAGTTTCTGTCTAAATCCCTGTCCAGAGGGATCTAAAATTAAGATTAATTGTACTGTTTTACCATCACGCTTGAGACTGACCTTTACAAAACGCTACAGAACTTTCTGTTCATACAGCTGATGGAGATGACCAGTTGACTAATTGAAATGAGACAGGATGGAAGTGCTTCTCAGATAGCTGCCATCAATAAAACAGGAAGAGAAGTTTGAAGTTTAGAAGCAAAGCTCACCTGCAAATCCAAGTGTCATCAGACCATTAACTAGAGGGAGGGGAAAAAAAGAGAGATGAGTTAGATACCTCCATACTGTTATGTCAAAGACTTAGTACAAATACAAGCAAACCTGAGCATAATTTAGGCTTCAACACAATACTTGAAAGTGTTCATTTGATCATTAGTTTCAGTTTTATCAAAGAGTGAGTCTGAATGGAAAAAATAACATTTAGAGAACATGATGCTTTAAAATTCCTTTTTACCTATTCTTTAAATGCCTGAGTCATGCAGACTTACGGGTCTATCAGCACCACTCTTTCCTACAGATTCCAATGTTAAGAATTAGGGACAGGGAAAATTTTACTTTCATCTTCTTGAGCATGGAAAAGTTGGAGAAATAACACATTTGCTCAAAATGCAGGTGAACTGCACATTCTAAAGTGTAAAGCAAAAAAACCCAAACCCTTTTGCTATTAAAATTAAGCAAGCACAGAATCATAAATAAGTGTGTACTATATTCACTGAGAAATGTAATGCTGTTTTTCATGGTCTCCACCTTTTGCACAGTGAAATCATATATTTTTAAAACCATTACAGTGAAAACACATAAGCTTCTCACACAGATTTTACTTTAACAGGTATGTCAGAAGAGCATCCAAATGGAAGCACAGACTATGCCAACAGAAGGAGTCTTCTGATCAGCAATCTGCAGTACATTCAGATGGATTAAATTAACAGAAGCCCACAGTGTTTGCACAGCTCCAGCCACACTTAGGATTTTCAGATAGAGCTAAAAGGGATGTGGCTTCAATTATTTTTGATGTCCCACTGAAAAGAAGAAAAATTGCTGACAAATCTTTATAGTATTAAGTGTATAGTATGCATCAGAAATTAAATTAGTAATTTCACACACATGGGTGCCCCCTGCTTCTTGTTTATACTCTGTATGTCACTCCAGTAGTATACATAGCAGAATATTAGTCCAAATCATACTGACCCAGCCTGTACAGTCACAGCGATACGCCAATTTCTCGAGTGAGTTAACTGCAAATTGTGTACATACATCTGAGGAGAATTTAGACCCTTCCAAAGAACCTATTTTTCTTCCAGACAAGCATTAATCTCTGCCTTAGTTACTAATGAGACAGAATGTACCGAAACTGTAAAAAGCAGGAATCTAAGTATCCAAAAATTGAGTTGCATCCAACACACAGAGCTGAAATGCCATTACACACTCTGGTGGCTGTATCTCTTTCACAAATAAAGCACTGCTCTTTCCAGACTGTAATACCAGCTGTAATACCAGTAAATATACTTGAGTCTCTTTATCCTCACTTGACAAATGTGACTTACCATCTGCAGAATACTGAAGATCAAATTAAAAGCACCCAATTTCTGAGGAAGCCAAGCCCAGTAATTCTGAGGAAAGGGGTCTAGATGCACACAGATGCCCTAGATGCTTCTCCTGGAGGACCACAGCCCACACCTCAAATTTTCTATCAATTCCAGTCATTAATCTCTACATCCTTCATAGTTATTGCTGTAGTAATCCTCATGAGATCATGGGGAGGCAAATAAACCAGGAATTACAACAAGAGAGAATCAGTAAGAGAAAACAATGAGTCCATGTTTTACAGAGAAGAGGCTGAGTGACTACTCTAGTGTCAGGCAGGGAAGCTGTGATAAACCAAGTACTGAATAAAGGCTCTCAGGTTTGTGCGCACAGATCCCCCTGCTCACATGAAAACATGCTTTTTGCATTTTCTGATCTGCTCATGACAAAGTAACACAGGACATTTTGTACCTATCCTCAACCAGGAGAGCCCAGATACCTTCAGAGAAGGGTGAAATAAAAATGCAGACCACCACATGCTGTCATGCCCACCTCTCTTTGTTTCTTTACACCCAGGTATTCAACTCATAACAAAGATTTAATCAGGAGACTACAGCTTGTTGGCCATGACAGTTCACATGGAAAGTATGACCCTTCCAGCAGATATTTTAAGAAAGGGCAAGTTCAGCTTATTTCTTGAAAGGTTGATGCCATCACATCTCATTACAAGATACATAGAGGAAGTAAAGTGGGTCACAGCATTGGAAGATGCTCCCATGATCCCAAAATAACCAGTTGCCACACACTCCTACCTGAACCAACACCTAAGGGAGAAAAAAAGAGGTTGAGTTTAACTGTACCAGTTGACTACAGGTTAAATCCTGTTAATAATGAACCACAACAATGGCCATTAACTTTTTTCTCCATACACTGTAGCAGCATGCATGATTGCCTCTAGCATCAGTGGAATTAGATGTGAAGGGGTCAACCAGCATGAAGCCACAACAAGAGGTGAAGGAAAGCATCATTGAAAGAAAGATGGGGAAAAATCAGTTTGAAGAGCCTATAGAAAGAAAAACAAAATAGGATAAAGTGTTAGAAAATAAGAAAGCCAGGAAAAAAAACCAAGTTTTTACTAATAACCTTCTTGTATATGAAAAAAAAGAAAATCTGGTCCTAGACCTTAACTGCAGCCTCTTATTATTTACTCTCTACCCTCCTTTTTTAAACAGGCATTCTTCTGGCATGAAAAAGGGAATTCAGAATGGGACCCACGGCACCACGTAAATTCGCTATTGGGATACATGAGAGGGTAACTGTCCTACAATTTTTCAGGTACATAAACTTCTGTTTTCCTCTAAAATGAATAAATATTTCTAAACAGTTGTTTTTCTGCTATACTGTTATTATTCCCTAGCGTTCTCCCTTGAGGCTTAAAATTAGCACTGGAAGTCTTTGGATTTGAAGCAGCCTATGAATTACTGTGTGCTATTCCTACTGCATGTTTCACCAAACACTTTGTAAGGGTAATTCTGAAAACCTTGCTTATGAGGGACATGTCAGAACATTTGCCTTTGCCTGATCATTTCTTGAGGCTGCTGCGCTGCCTGACAGGATAGAAAGATTTTTTGAGCAGCTCCAAGACTTTCTCAGAATACATATATCAAATAATTGTTCTTTTTACCTAACCACTGTTTGCAGTTCTTCACCATCAGTTACAACAAAAGAACATATAATGGCCTCAAGTTAAACCTACTGTCAAGACCCTACTTCTATACCTGTTTGTAAAGACAACCCTGCCGATTGCAATCATCTAATCTTTAACTGTACGTCAGGACATCAGATCTCTATTGGAAGTTATGCATTAAACAAACACCTGCCTCTCTGCAGAGCCTGAGGTTTTATTGATAGCTTTACTGATGCCAATAGTGAAGCTTTATTGATAGTGTGCAAAAACTGCTCTAAATTATAGTTCATGACAGTAGGTGAAACCACAGTTTGAAATGGCAACTGCCACTCTGCAGTTATGTACCTCTGATTTGTTGGAAACACAGGAGAGAGATTAATACTCCATTAGTATAATTTTATCATATTGATCACATCTCTTTATCCACATTTCTTTTATAAATCTGATTTTAAATACTGAACAAATCAATCTTACAGAAGTGTACCAACGTTTCTTCAGGTATTTAACTGTAACATGAATTTACCTGTTGTGTGAGTGGTATTAAAGATCATGTTAAATTCACTAATCTTTTATGTAAACCCCAAGTTATACCATTACAGGTTCTCTGGCAGGAATGCACAGAGACTTTGGGGTTTCTAATGCATAAGAGACTCCCATGGAAATAACTCCACCTATGCTCTGACACAATGTCAAGTGCATCCTACTGCATCAGTAAAACAGTGATTACAAGTAGCTAGGGGTTCTTTATTACCTATCTTCCTGGCATTTACGAGCTCAAGAGCCTCATTTCACTAAGATTTTTATGAATACAGGAGGAAAAGGTGAGCTAACACAAGCATCACATGGCTGCTTTCCAAAGAGTTCTCTAAAAGCCCTTCAAGGGGGCAAGTAAAATGTATGTGGCCAAGACACATCGGAATCTGAAGAGGCTAAGCAACCCTGAAGCTTGATGGGAAAGCCCACAAAAGTCTGAGCACTCCTGCTTTGAATAAGACTAAGAAAAAACAGTTTCTTCAAAGGTATTTCATCAAACCCAACTTTCTCCCTGCATAATCTCTATGCCTTTCTTCAGACATATACCATCAGTAAGCATTGTTTAAAGGCACATCAAGGTACATCTCTCTCTTCCAATTTTGCATCATGTTAGGGCACTCAGTTTTGTATCACCAACTCAATCACAGTGCTGGCAGGAGGGGCAGAGGTGGACCAAGTAAGGATATGAACTGGGCATGCAGAAACCAGTCCCTACAGTAGGAGAAACAGGCAAAAGAACTTAGACCATTTCTGTCCTTTCAGCTTAAGGAGCTGCTGAGGAGCAGACTGACATAGGCTGATTTACCAGACATGGTAACTGAGGTACTGAAACAGATTTGACTTAACATCCACAGTGCCACTGCCTGCAACGGGAGAAGTCTTAACAGATAGCTTCCTAGGGCTGTTGAAGCTTTAAGCCATGTATTTCTCAGCAGCCACACAAGATACCTTGTGCCACAGACAGCTGGCTGGTCCTCCCGCTGCTGCAGCCTGTGCATCTAAGCCTTCATTCTTCCTGCCCTTACAGGCCTAGTTTATACCCCCACAAACTGCAGCTCTGGGTTATTTTTTAAGTTATAAACTGCTTCTCTGAGCCCAATTCTTATTCCAGCCTAATGACACCAGGATGCTAAGCCCTCAACAGAGATAACAAAGTGATAATTTAGCATGAAATTGCTATACAGATGGGCAAAGCATAAACTTCAGCTATGAAAGTGTCTGAAACACATTCAAGGGAAAAAAAATTGATGATGACTGGTGATAAGCTGGGGTGACCCCAGCACCACCCCAAGATGGGCAGAGCCATGGGTAGGAAACTGCTCTATTGGCAGCTCCAGTGTGGCCAGGGATGAACCAGGGAGTGCAGCAGCAGCAGCAAATAGGCCCAGAGGCCAGGTTGGACGGAGTCTTGGGTGGCATGGTTTAGTGTGAGGTGTCCCTGTCCATGGCAGGAGGGTTGGAACTGGATGATCTTAAGGTCCTTTCCAACCCAAACTATTCTATGACTCTATGAGATGACTCAATACATAGGTCCAGAGCACATACAGGAAAATAGCCAGTAAGCCAGGAGCACTTGGGGTATAGCTCAGGGCACAGTGGGGGACCCAGGCAGGGGGCAGAGGGAAACTCACTGGAGCTGTTGAGGGTGCTGTTAAATGCACTGGGAGTCCTGACAGTAAGGCAGCAAGTGGTCAGCAAAGTGCAGCCTTTCACCTAGGCTTAACAAACATGATGCAAAAACTGGTCCAGATGGATAAGTCTATCTGCTACACAGTGAAATGTATGCCTGTGTGTATGGGGAAAATGAAACGCAGCTTCTCAGGTGGCCACCCTCAGAGAGAAAGCTATCATGAGTGATTCCAAGTCTAGAAGTTGTTATAAAAGTACAGAAAGGAAAAAAATGCTATTGGTACAAAAACTGAAGTCCCACCTGCCAATCTTTAAATAACCCTTGCTACAATAGATATGGCTCAGAAGGTCATCTTTTGTTCTCAGCTACTGACCGTCCCTTTGACACTTTATATGAAGAGCGGGATGGGGAAGGAGAGGAACAGGAACAGGACACAAGAACATCATCACATAGTGTGAAAGCAGCCAAGGAAATGAGGCAACTGAAGTTCACGGAGCCAGGCAGTGACAGGAACCCAACACAAAGGAAGGATGCCAGGAATAAACAGAAGCTTGCAATAAATATAGTACTTGAAAGAAGTGTTACACTTGCATTCAGAATTGGCCAAGAAAAACATGCCTCAGCATGTGGAGGGGCAGGAGCAAGTAAACCTGTTGGCAGGGTGCACTGATGTGTCCCTGTGCCCAAGAAGTTATCTAGAGAGCCAGGATAACTGTAACATAGAAGTCAGCTTTGCACCATCCCCTGCTTTGATGCCAAATCCTTTTTAACACTTTTTTCTTCCTGTGTCAATTTTATGGAAAACATACATTAGCCATGGAAATGCAATATTCAAAACTAAAAGTGCAGTTCAATGCTATACTTTATCACAGTTTGAGGCATTACGTTATTGCTTTTGAATTGGTAAGGTAATTTCAGACAGTTAACAATTTTGGACATCAGAGTCTTTTTCCTGCGGAGCAAGAAAAGCAGGAAGGCAATTTAAGCTTTTTCATTTCATCACTGCAAATCAACAGGGAACATTACTGAGGACATTGACTGTTCAGGCTCATGTTGGCCCAGAGCTGCCCAGCTTTCCAGCGACTGCAAAGAAATGTGACAATTATTCTGAACTCATACTTCAACTGGGAATTTTTCAGCGCAGGAATACAAATTATTGCCTTTTACATTCCTTGGTGGAGTTCTTCAATCACTTCTGGCAGCATATAAATAACGCTGCTTAATTTCTGAACAGCCTATGGCTGCTTCCAGAGGTGTTGGATGAGTTTTCTACTACTTTGTTTGAAAGCAGTATGATTTATTTCAATAGATATCTAACCAGTACTTTTCATTAAATATGTATTTTCTTATTAATTTACTAAATAACTATTTAAATAAACCATGCTACTTCAACAACAGACTTAGGGAGGGGATTATTTAGCAACTGACTGAACACTAAGATCTGTATTGTAATGGTAGTCCTGTGACTCAACCTGAATGTCATATAATGTTTTTTCCCCTTCTTTTCTGTCCCATTATGCTTTTGATGAAGCACTATGTAACTGAAATATAAATCCTTAATTTTTTTACAGCCACTGACTTTCAAAAGGTGGATGAACTAAATATTCCAACACCAGAACCAAGTGCTTGAAGTAGACCACCTTCATGTTCTTTTAGAAGGGTGCTATGGACAAATGTGAGCCTTGACAGAAATCCTGAGATCCATCCTTACAGTAAAATTGAAGAAGACTAAGAGGAGTACATTTGCTTCTGGAGTAGAAAGAAATTTGTGGCATTAGAAACTGTTTAAAGATGACACCCAGCAACAATACAGGGACCACAATTTGACTTAAGGGGCTGGAAGACAGTCCTAGAGGACTAACAGTCCTCAGGAGATGCTACAGCCTACAGCTAGTGGAGACAAGCAGAACAACTTTCCTAACAAATCCTAATCGACTCAATTCACTTCTGTAACTGTTCTCTGGGACTTTAGAAAAACACTGTTATTTAGGATGTATCTACAGGCCTCCCAAAGGCTTTGTGCTCCTTCTTTTCATCTAATTTCTGCCAGTGAGACCTGGTCTTCTGGGTCTTAGAACACAGTGGTTGTCACACAGATGTGTAACCTCTAAACCAACCAAATTCTCTCTTAATAGATTTGTCATTACTGATAAATATGCTTCTAGCAAGAGGAAGTGAAAATCTTTTTTCACCTGCTAAACATCTGCACTTCTTCAGGTTCATTACAGCCTTGTGTGGTACCACAGGTGTGGTCCCCATTTTACACCAGGTATGGAAATGATGACAGAACTAGTAAGAGATTTGTCTCAGTCATAAGCAGAAACCAGCAACACACCGAGAACAGAGTGACTCACCAGTGGTGTGGTGCCAGGACCTCTATTTTACCACTATCTCCTCTCAGAAAATGTTACCAAAGTAAGTGAAGAACATGACGAGCTCTCTTCCCAAAAGATAGTAATTGTGAAATGTGTCTGCTGGGCAATCTATGGGAAAGGTACATCACCAAATGAGGCAGCACAGTTCAGATCTATCCCCTGCAACAAGCCAATCTGCAATTCATTGTGAAGAGAGACCCCCCCCCCCTCAGTCCACATCAGAACTGTGACAGCCCCCAAAGCTGTCCATCTGCACCCAGGACCTCAGTCTGTCACTGTACTACCTAATCACCTGGAAGCACATATTAGACCTAAGGGATGCTCATTATTGTAATCCAACTGCCTGTCATTAGTCAAAAAGGCAGGAAAACACAAAAGAAAATGTGATGTGACATGAGATTTCCCTATAATAAGGAAACATAAGGTCAGCACAATACTGACTTCACTTTATACCTATCCACCTGTGAATGAGTGTAAAACACCAGTCTCCCGAGGCAAACAGTCTGCTCCTGTGGATGGCCTGAAAGAGAAATCAAGCAACATTTCTTTTTTAATAACCTTGGGAAAGGGAAATGACCCGTGAAGGTTTCACAGACAAGAGTCACAACACACTCCCTCCTGAGGAAGTGTTTAAAACCATGGGATACTTGAAGACATTAAAAGTTTCTTCTTCCCTTGACAGGCAGAACATTTAAATTGAGATATTGTCATCACAAGACCTGGGAAAATGTGGAATTTTTTTTCTCTTTTCTGACCAGGCAACAAAAATCCCCACCCTGCACATCCGCCTTCTCTGAATGCTGCATGCACTCCTCTCACAGACTCCTAATGCTGCTACATACTGTGCTGAGGCATTACATCAACATAATTTCAGCAGAGTCATGCCTCCAATGAATTCTACACCTACCACAAAATAGTAAGTTGGCCTGACCATTTAGATGTGGGCTGTTCTGCTTCAGTAGCCCAGCTCACCCACCAGGGCTCCACAGCTCTGGATACTCAACTACACAATCACAGAATATTTTCAATGACATATTGCCATGAAGAACTCAAAAGAGCAATAAAACTAACAAAATCTCAGAGATTTGTGTGCCTATGTATACTGCTATATACGTACCTGCTTACTGTAGGTCTGTGTGGCTCTTCACAACAGCATCCTTACTCCAAGGAACAAACACTGAAAACATACCCTTGGCAGTTTGGCACGGCAACATGATCCCTGCACACCATAATCTTTCCTGTATAGATATCCCCACAGGAAACTGCACAGCAGCAAGCTCTGTTATAGGAAACTACTTAGGCCAATCCTGGAGTAAATCATTACTCTCAGTGGATATGAGCAGCAAAACTGAACCGCAGAGGATCACAAATTCCCAGGTATCCCCCTCAGCAAGGCAGGGCGCATCTGGCTACTCATGCAGAACCCAGTGCTGCTCAGTTTGCACTTTCTCTATTTACACTGATTTCATGTTTCCTAACACAGTTGCTTTGTTTTCCAAATAGCAGGTACCACCAAAGGAGTAAGAAGAAATGACAGTGACAGGTTTAAACTCCTTTTTATTTTTTCCACCATCTGCTATCTTAGAATCATAGAATCAGCAAGGTTGGAAAAGACCTTTAAGATCACCAAGTCCAACCATTCCCCAGCACTGCAAAGGCCACCACTAACCCACGTCACTAAGGGCCTTGTCTACACCGTGTGTGAACACTTGCAGGGGCTGTTACTGCACCACTGCCCTGGGCAGCCTGTTCAAATGCCTATTCCAATGTTTCTTTGGGGAAGGAACTGTTCCTAATCTCCAGTCCAAACCCACCCCCCCCCCAGCACAGCTTGAGGCCATTGCCTCTTGCCCTATCACTGATTACTTGGGAGAAGAGACCAGCCACCTCCTTCCTTATTCATTAACATTGTAAAAGTTGTGAAAGTTGATTACAATTACTCCTGAGCAATAGAAACTAGGCATTTATTAAGTAAGAGTTCCATTAAAAACTTACAGTAACAAACATATGCATCAAGTATTAAGCCAGTAAGACCTTTAAATTAAAGTTTAATTTAATTTTATTTAATTAATAATCCCTGTCATGGTTTTCATTCATGTCAGTGTTTTATTGAGAAAAGTTAAAAAAGGGTAGTATATCTGACCTTATTTTGTCAAGCAGCCCAAGACCAAAACACATTTCAGCAACAGCAGATCAGCAGTGCTTCCATTTTCATCGGAAAATGAAGACTCTGCTAGGAATATGCCGGTTAAGAAGTATGGAAAACCAAACGAAAGTAAACACTGTAAAGAAAAATGCTATGCCATAGTTATTCCTGAGCTAAGAAAACTGCTAGGGCATGAGGAAGAAATCATTCATCACTATCTGTGAAGCCAGTGAACACAACCAACCCTAAAGAGCATGCTCCTGAGGAGATCTTCAGATCTCCACATTTTTGAGCTCTGGGGTGGCTGATCCATAGCCCAGAGTCCCCTGCTGCACAGCCACCCTAATGTGGTTACTATCCAAACCTTCTCCACAGAGGCTTTTTCTCAAGCTTTCACCCTGTAAATAATAAAAAAGCCTTCAATAACTTGAGACTGAAGCTAAAGCTGCTTTTGAGGGTTACACAAATAAATATCTGCATAAAGCCAGCCATAGAAAGATTTATGTCCCACTAAAGAGCAGCACCAGAGCTAACTGTATTTTGTGGAACTGGCTACTCAGCTAACACTTCTCTTTTATAACTTGGTGTGGCGCTGACCCTGGCTGGACACCAGGTGCCCACCAAGCCACTCTATCACCCCTGCTCCTCAGCTGCACAAAGGGGAGAAGATACAATGAAAGGCTCATGGGCTGAGGACAGGGAGAGATCACTCACAAGTTACCATCATGGGCAAAACAGACTTGACTTGGGGAAATTAATTTAAGTTACTGCCAATCAAAATCAGAGCAGGGTAATAAGGGTAATTATTTTACCAAATAATAATATTTGGTAAAAATAACCAGATCTTAAACACCTTCCCTCCACCTCACCCTTTATACCTAAGCTAAACTTCACTCAATTTCTCTACCTCCTCTCCTCGAGTGGTGCAAGAGGCCAGAGAAGGGGGTTGTTCACCATATGTTGCATCTATCACTCCGTCTTCCTCACACTCTTTCCCTGCTCCAACATGGGGTCTATTCCATAGAAGACAGTCCTCCATGAACTCTTTCATCTTAAGTCCTTCCCACAGAAGCACATTTCCAGCCACTATGCCAAAAACAAACATGAAGAGAAAATCTGTTCCACAGCCCCTGTGGCTACCAGGCAGCACAGCCCTGATGCCAAGGCTGAGATACCCTTTAAGCAAAGGGCCCCTCTCCACTCCAAAGCTGCAGAGTGTGTCCAGGTCACCCAGAAACAGCAGAGTCCCTTCAGATAGAACTAACTGTAAGCACTCACGTGGCCTTTGCACCACTGCATCAGGAGGATGTCTTCCTCACAGCCCTGAAGATATTCACCAGCACACAGAAGGTAAGCAAGAGAGAAGACTACAAACCAAAACTAAAGTCTAAGAGATTAAGTCTGGGAAGAAACCTGGACTTTGTGTCCTATTGATGAGCACTTTGATTCTACAAGATGCTATTTCTGTCCCAGTATCTATCTCTTCACAATACCCTCTGGCTGTGAACTCTCTTCATTTCTGCTGAAGGCTGGAGGGCCATACAGACTGAGCTGCACACCCTGTCAAATCTCAAGCTATGTATTTTGAGACAGCAAAAATGCAAGGATGTCTTCTAAAGATTAAAGTCTCAAGCATTAATCTGCACACAAAGGGATGCAAAAGAAATCTGCCACTTCCCAAAAGTCTGAATTCCCATAAAAATTGGCAGTCATTACTGGCAAAGTGAATGACACTATTTCTTCTCACGCTGCCCACAGAATTTGTCCCCAGATCACACTCTCCAAAATAAGGGCAAATCAGCCACATTTATTCAAGTGTAAAAGCAACAAGAGAGATGCTTTACTGTAGGGTGTGACATTTCTGCATAGCACTTTACTTACTCGGCTTAATCTGGTTAGATGTGAAAAAGATGTGCTTCCACCAGCCCTGTTCCATGCAAGGGCCTATCACATTGTCCTCTTCAGAGGTCAGAGTCTCCCTGGCTTGGAGCACAGGTGGAGTAAGTGGCATTCCATTTGCAGGTAGTCAACAGCCTGGCTTCAGACAGACAAAATGCTGTATTCCAGGGGATAAATTGAGGCCACTAGCTGCTATGCAGACATGCCCTTTGTTCAAGATAATATGGTAGGGCATGTCAAGCTGCTCTGGAGATGAAGGCTGAGACCCTCTCTAGCTTTCAGACCATTTCTAACAGTTCCACCACATTTCCTTTTAAAGCCTTTAGAGAGAAACAAAGATGGCTTGCCTGAAAAGAGGAGACAACAGAGATCAAGCCTAAAAGCTCATGGAAAAGAAGGCTTTCTCTCATCCTGCTTTCCTACTCTTTTTTTTCCTCATACCTATACATATCCATCCCAAATGACCCAAGAGCTCTTCAGGCAGCTTTTAGGATCTTCTGTATTTATAGTCACATTATAATAATGTCATTTTTTGTCATTTATATTTTCCAGTGTATCTCAGTGCAAGCCTGGCTATGAGTAGACTCTTATTTTAGAACAAAAAATCACAGGCTGCTTTCATAAAACATAAAATAATATACTTGTACACTTCTATTCTGAAGTAAGATGGCTCATGCAACAGCTTTCACTAATATAGAAAGGTGCAAATGAAAACAGGCTGCATTAAGTTTGTGAAAATTAATCTCTTTATGAGCCTTAAATGAGAACACAGTTTGCTTTCTTCATACCTCTCTCTCAAGCACTAATTTCAATAGCAAAGACATGGATGGTAGCAAATGATGTTTTGTAAAGAACTCCCTCTCTGCATTTCTTTCCTTGGTAAGAAAAAGTGGAATTTGCTTTGTTTGCCTCCAACCCAAGCCATGAAATCGCCTCTGTTACCAATGGACAGGTGGGAGAAACTGAAACAACAAACTGTACAAAAACTGCTGGTGTTGCAGTGTTTAAAGACAACTTCATTGGCAAAATCTTGCATGATTCCCCTTGAGCCACCCCAGCCATGCTCAAGACCACGTCCTTAAAACCTTGTGGTCGGTATGTATCTGCACCTACAGCAATACCTGTCTATCCCAGGATAGACTTCTAGCTTCACTTCACAGCCTCTGATGGTTTACCTCATAGATTTGGCTAAAATGAACCTAAAAGCTAAGCCCTCATACCTCAAAGGTGTTCAAAACCCTGTGAGGGTGGTGAGGCACTGGCACAGGTTGCCCAGAGATGCTGTGGCTGCCTCATCCCTGGCAGTGTTCAAGGCCAGGTTGGGCAGGGCTTCGAGCAACTTGCCCTAGTGGAAGGTGTCCCTGCCCATGGCAGGCGGTTGGAACTGGATCAGTTTTAAGGTCCCTTCCAACCCAAACCATTCCGGGATTCTGTGATAAGAGCAAGAATTTGCTAGCTAAATGGTTTCTAGGAATGGATCTCATTGATGTAAATTAGGTTTAGAAAGCCCATTTTTCTCCTTCCCGCTTTCAATCTGGACTTACCTTCAGACACACAGCGAAATTCCGCCCGGCTGCTGGTACGGAGGCAGCTGTAGATGGCATTTTATGCTCTATGCTACCACCTGCAGCCCACTTCCAGTCACCACAGGCAACTGAGCGTGGACAAGACGAACCTGTCCCCTGTTGGATGGTGCAGACCTCAGGAAAAGACCAACACCTCTCCGAAAAAGGAATCAAGAGATACAAAAAGGGTAAAGGATGGTGGGAAAGATGTCTGTGTCCAAGAGTAAGTTGGAACAGAGTTTGGATTTATGCTCCATGTTTTGCTTTCAGGAGGGATGTTGATGGGGTCCTCTCACTATCTTCCTGCCTGCCCGCTGTTGAAGATTGCATCTTCCGGAAAAGCAGCATCATTTTGGAAGAGAAGAGGTTTTGTTAAAATTTTCTGGTCTGTCAGGTGTTCTACTTTGCAAAGGTTTATTTGTCTTACACACACACCCACCTGGGTTTATTAAATTCAACACTCCTACAGTGGTTTTCCCTTTCTTTGTTCCACCCTTTGCAGCTGCAGAACAGCATGATATATTAATAAGAAAGCAATGGAAAAAACTTGATTTGGATTTCAAACTTTAGCCCAATAAAGTTGTTTCCTGTTTGCTTTTTTTTTTTCCCCATTAAGAGTCCAAACTCCCCAGGAGTTACGGACACTGTGTTCCACGCAAGGGGAGCTTGGGACCTTACAGAACTCAGATTTTAACACACAGCTTTTCGATATTGTTTGCAGGATGAGGTCTGGTCTTTAAAATAGCAGAATGGGAGCCCGGAGCCAGGCTCTGTTCCCAACTTCCCAGTTGTTCAATGCCGGACAGAATGCTAAGCTTCACTAGCCACTGTGAAGCAGGATGATGAAATGCAAACAGCTATAGACAGTCTTTGAAATCTGCATAGGGAGCCTGCTCCAAGTAAAAATCACACCACCTCTCTCTACAGGGGTATACATCCATATACTGAGAAACATTCCTCTAGAATTGAAAAAAATACCAATTTTACTCTGGCAGCATCTTTCGACTCACATACCACTCAGTACCACTGAAATGCTGGCATCATGTGAAGGATGAAGGAGTAAATGTCTGGACACAGAAGCAGAAACGGCGACTTGTGTAAAATAACCTATTTAGTCTGTTAAAAATCTTGGTCAAGCCCTTCAGTTTCTCCTTGCCTCAGTTTCCATAGGTAGATGTGGAATAAAAGAACCTGGTATTATGGTACATACATAATTTGTGAGGCACTCACATTCTGCAGTAAGTAGGTATCTCTAAGTACCTCCAGCTCTGCTAAGCAAAGCACAGAGGATTTCACCAGGCAGCTGGTGTTTCCAGCTCTGGATGTTATCAGCACTTCACAGGGTAAACAGTACTGATGATGGTAGTCTGCAGAGCAGGTACCTCAGTTCACACCTTCTTTCCCCTCCAACAAACACACACAGAGCAAATCCAACTCCTATGGTCACTGAGCTTCCAGCAAGCAAACAAGCTGCCTTTTTTGCCATCCTAAGGAGGGTCAATGCATCAGACGGTTCTTCACAGTGATAATGTGTCAAGAGCCTCAGGTAGAAGCATATGCAGAAAGCAGTGGTTACAGAAGTACAATCCCAATCCCCATCCCCATCCAGACAGGCTTCCCACTGGATTCAGTGAGAGAGAGCACTGAGGAATCCTGGCAAGAGTTTTATCTTAATGACAGAGGTCGCAGGCTTCTGGTTAATCAAAAGAAGCCATTAGGAGAAAGGGATCAATTCAAGTAAAAATCTTTCTGAAATAACTAATACTGTAAGTATGTTTGTATTACTGAAAGAAGAGCTTTAGTTTTCTATCATTTAAGGCTCTTCTTATTTAAACACCTCAATTTCATATCATCTTTCCCATCACTTTCAGGGCTTTCCTACTACGAAATTAAGCTAGTTTCATTAGTTCTTGATTTTATCTATCCTTTCCAATTCCAAGCAAAAGTAATGCATTATCAGTTCACAGATATCCTTAAAATCTTCTTGTGTGTGTGCTATTCTACTAAGAAAGCAACTAGCACAGCCAAAAATGTCTAGCACAATTGATTTACCTGTGTGTCTCTGGTGAAAAATGTCTTCCTGCAGCTTTCAAAGCTACAGTGACACTGTCCCTCATTCCACTCATCCTCTGAAAATAAATCTCCAGTGAGTAATTTTGCTTTGTAAAAGTCACAGTAACATCAGGATGTCTCCACACACACAGATTCCTGCCTGGTTTCTTAAGTTCAAGACTGCATAAATCTTTCATGTGTCAAGACAGGTGTTGGTTTCTATTCCTTTTCAGCTGGGAAATAACAATAAATCTGAGTGATTAAGGTCAGATTTTAGCAGTCCTCGAGCCACGGAGAATCAGAAAATGCATGCATTTGACATGCCATTTTTTTGACAGACCAGGTCAAGACGATGCTACTGAACACTGTCAATATAACTATCCATTTATTTGTGGGTCTTTCCTAGAAAGATGTCCAGTGTTTACCAGCTTTGTACTTTAGAAGGAGCATAAAGTTAGCAAACAAAGTTTTAAAGTCCTCAGATAAACCTTCTAAACATACAAGGCCTCAATTTCTTCTCCCCTATCTGTGACTCACGAGGACTTGATCGCATCTCTGGGTTTACTGCTAGGTGAAAAAGACCAGAGCTGACTTCTCCCAGCAACTTTTTACCTGACTGCAACATATTAAATCTGGCTAAAACAAGCTACATGACAAGGGAAAAAAGATAGTTCTTCTAGCAGTAGAGTTACTCTAAGTGAAAGATCTTAAGGATATCTGCACTTTACAACTGCTTGCTTGCAGCTCAACCTCTCCAACGCGAATCAACTGCTCGCCCGCAGCAGAAAACCTTCCCCAACGGCCAACCCTGCCTCCCCAGCATCGGCTTTGGGATCCGAGACGGAAAGCATGACTAACTTTAGAAGTCGCTGAGATTGTTCTCCTGGGGGGCTGCGTGCCCTGGGCAGTGTTTCTGAGCTCTCCCTCCATGAAGGTGGATAAGCGGCGGGACCCTAGACCGGCGGATGACCGAAACGCTGCCGCCGCTCTGCTCGGGATGGAGAGCTCCGGAAGGGAGCAGTCATTCCCCGCAGCGGAGACAAAGCTCCGGAGGGGAGCAGTCCCCGCAGCCCCCCAAGGACCCACCCTACTTACCTGCTCCCCAAGGGACTCCTGAGGAAAACCCCCCATCCCCAAACGATGCTCCTGCCCCGGCACTTACCCCACAGCAGCAGGACGGAGAGCTGCGGCCGGCGGCAACCCGGCGCCTCCATCCCGGCGGCGAGAGGCCGCGATGCTCGGAGCCCGCATGAGGCGGCCGGTCCGCCGGCGCGCAGGGCCCGGACCCGCCTCAGCCGCCCCGCAGCGGAGCCTTCTCTTTATGCCTCGGAGGCCAGCCCCGGGCGGCGGCGGCGGCGGCGGCGGCGAGGGGCGGGACCCCACGGAGGGAGCCGCTCCCCCGACCCGGGGGGCGTCCCAGCGCCGAGGCGGGGAGGGAGAGGCGGGACCCCGCGGCCGGCGCTGCCGCGGCGGGAGCGCAGTATATGTGTTGGGTGCGCACGGTGGAGGGTGAATGTGTGTGTGTGAGCTCGGGAGCATGCATGTGCGGGCACACCGGGGCATCCCTCCAAGAGCCACACAGCAGGAGGCATGCTTCCCGCGACCTCCGGGGCAGCGGAGTGTTTGGGGAGGAGGAAGAAGTTCCCATTTTGGGAGGAGATGGTTCTGGTCCCAAGTGTCCGAAGGCTACAGGGGCTCCCTGGAGGCACAACAGCCTCCCCAGTTCTGGCACAACATCCTGGCACTGGGGCTGAAGGCAGAAAGGAGGATGGAGAAAGGAGGCGGCTCGTTGCTTCACCCATGTAACAAGTGATAGGACAAGAGGAAACAGCCTCAAGCTGTGCCAGGGGAGGTTTCGACTGGATATTAGGAACAATTTCTTCCCCGAGAGGGTGGTCAGGCATTGGAATAGGCTGGCCAGGGAATACAGCAGGGCAGTGGTGGAATCACTGTCACTGGAGTCTTCACAAACTGCGTAGATGAGGCCCCCAGTGACACGGGTTAGTGGTGGCCTTGGCAGTGCTGGGGAACAGTTGGATTTGATGATCTTAAAGGTCTTTTCCAACCTGGTTGATTCTATGATGCTAGCACACTTAGCATGTACAATTAAACATGGGCAGTGAGCTAACCTAACCCCACACAGCACCAAAGCAGAGCAGCAGGAGCTCTAAGTAAATGCTTAATGTGCTTTTGTGTTGCCATGTCATCTCTGCATGGCTCTTTTCAGAGAATGGCACAGCTCCTAATTTTCATCAATATTTAAAGGTTGCGTTCCTGGAGCTCTCTCTCTCTAGGAAATTAGCATCTCCAGCAAGAAACACTTGGCTGAGAAGCTGCTGAAGAAGCCTCTTCTTAGCTAAAGATAATTGTACTGATCAGCAGTATAAAGAGCCAGAGTGTGTTTCAAGGTACATGGACACTCCATGTCAGTAACTGCCTTTTTAGCAGAACATCACTGCCATTGTTAAAGGTCAAATGTACCGCAAAACTTCAGATTTCAGAAAGATCTTAATGCCATACACAAGAATAAAGGGTGCTTTTATGTATCTCTCAGATTATTCCCAGTGAGTCTGTACACTTGTATAGCATGGTGCCTTCAGACACTTTGTGGAGAGTGGGTACCCAACACAGTAGCAGAATTATGCATTGCACATGCCTCCAAAAGCAAACTACTCAATACACAAACTCTGATTTATGCTGTTTTCTAGGCTGAAGGAAATGGAAAACTTGGGATACCACAGAGAAGGCTGGGAATCCAGTGTTGAAACAGTTCTGCAGACATTTAAGCGTGTCAGTTATAATGAACCTCCTATCATTTGCGTGCCACTTTTTCCTCTTGGCTGAAAGCAAACCTGGTAACACACTATAAGCCATAAATAAACCATAGCTCAGGAGATCATCCTTCAGCAGAGGGGCTGCCACTTCTGCTTTGTAAGAGTGTCTGCAATCTGCTCCTGCCAGAAGGAACTACACTGAAGTGACAAGCATGAAAGCACGCACACCACAGACTTGCTATAGCACCCTTCCTAACAGTGAGATCTTGATTCCCCTTATACAATCTGTTAATGGCAACGTCTGAAGCTACAATTTGTATTTTCAAGAACATGGACTGATCTTCAGGAGGGTTAGGATGCATCATGTTTTATATGCAATATTATACACTAAACAATATACAGTATATTATATGATATACAGTATACCAGCAACATTTTGTTGACAAATAAATATTGAGATAATGCTAGGAACTTTCCTTTATATCTTTTGTATTTGGTTTCTTTCAGATGAGAAACTAGCAATTTTTAAAAGTGAATGTTACTGCTTACAGCTACCAAGATCCAGCAAGGGCTTCCCACTTTATGCTTGCAGCAGACAGTAGAAAGGTGCAAACAGTATCTTTGAGGTAGAACACCTAAAACTTATAGATAAATGCACTAATTTGGAATGTTGTATTGAACCACAAGCCAACTATGCTAGGTGGTATCTTCAGCAACATGCTGTACAGTAAGACTGATTCACAGGTGTACCTGAAGAAAACTGTCACAGTGTTCAAACCATCAGCAAGAGGCAACTCTGGCTGTTGGCAGATTTTCATCAAGACTGCCTTTCCCCCATCTGTTGCAGTAATGCCAACAAATTTACTTCAGAAGGGCTGCAAACCTTTTTATCCTGCAAATCTGCCCTAGTAGCATCATGTCTCTATACCAACAGTAGAAATCCAGTTCAACTTCAACCCGAGAAATGCTGTAAATGCTGTGCAAAGCTCTGAATCCCATCCTCAGCAATATACAGTAGCAACAACCTCAAAGCCATAATCTGTTGTAATTTCCAAATAAACAACCCTTTGCAGGTACCCTGCGGACAGTGCTGCAATCACATTACTTGAGGCATGGTTTTAAAATATTTAAATCTGATAATAAGCCACTGACTAAAAAAAACCTAAATGTAAAATTATAGCAATAGACAGTTGCTCCAGTATGGAAAGCTCCCAAAGAGCCTGAGATGAGATGGAAGGAGTCAAGCCATCCAGGGCAGGCATTATTGTGAGCAGTGCAAAATAATGTAATAACCTCTCATGCTCCAGAGGTTAAATTGATCCAACATAAACTAAAAAATAACCAATGATAAAATAAATCAATAAGAAGCTGAAGACATTACACTATGGAAAGCGGTATTGCCTTCCCCTGTCACCCTAAAGTACCTGCCTGGACAGAGTAGTGGCTTGCCTGCATGGAGAGTCCTCACCCAGCACTGGGCAGAAAGTTTCCTTCTCTTCCTAGCACAGCTATTTTGTATAAAAGATACATGACGATTTTAAGACCACATTTTAATAGGACTGATTGCTGGAGTGAGGTTTCAAAAAGTAGGTTCAGTTCATCTGTGGTTTTAAATTAAAGTAGGTCATCTTTCCCATCCAGTGCTCCTAAGAGCCTTTTCCTGCTCCAGAAATCGAAAAACTAAAAGGCATCTGCAAGTCATTAAGATAATTTCCTCCTTTATATTCTGTTTGTGTAATTCCACACAAATCTTTTCTCCTGTCTTTTTACCATCAATATAGGAAATGTACAAACATGCTAAAAAAAAAAAAAGAAAGATAGTTACAATGGCTTCCTCCTGTGACTCAAAGGCCACACTGTGGTGTATTGATTGCACATAAAAGCCCACTGCATTTTAAGTCAGTCAAATTTGATGAGCTGAAACTCTTTATGCTATATTACCTGAACTGAAAGAAGAAGAAAAAAGCTTGCATTTCTCTATGTAAAGATCTTATTCTTTTTACATAAAAGCAGACATGCATTCAGGAAGCTCACAAATACTTTGCCAGCCTTCTAAAACTCCACTTTTTAAGCCGCGAGTGAACGTGCTCTGTGATTTCAGCAGGGATCCCATGTTCAGAGCAAAACACCTAAGCAGTGTGTGTACATTTCAAACTGCACTATTTCACAGCTCTAAGTATTCAACACCCCTAAGACCATTTTATTTTACACACCTAGCTAATGACATGACAGCCTTCCCACCAGCACAGCATGTGGGCTTTGTCTGAAGGAACCAGAATATTCAATTACTTTGTTTCCACCCTAGTTTCTAGGATGGTAAATTGTCTCAATGCCAAAAACAAATCAAGCTACTTCTATATACTGCACCATCAATGCCATTACCTACAACTAATAAAAATGGTTCCACAGTCATGATGGAGATCAAGGAAAGCAGACAGATTGTGTGAGAGAATGGCAAACAACATCTCCCCTCTCTCCAGGAGGGAAGATCCCCTGTCAAGGGTCCTCTACGAATATGCCCACCCCTTGTTTTACAGCCAGGGGTACAAAAGGCTCTCATCAAAGAACGCAAGCATGAATTTGTAAGAGCTGGGATGTCTCCCAGATTCCCAGGTGTTTTTCTCTTATCAGAAGGGGCATCCCAAGCCTGCTGGTAACTGCATGTCATACACGTTGTGATCTTCTCACTGTACACAGCTATTATTCTTTTTCCACACCAGGCAGAAGCTTTAGTGTAACAGAAGGTCTTTGTAATTCGTCTCAGGCATGGGAAACAAATCATGCCTTCACTTTTAATGTAAACATTAGCAAAATGTATACAATGCTCTATTCCTTCTAGACTAAATAACGCCAAAGTTAATTCATGGGTTTTTAAACACTTCACTGTCAGTTATGTTCTAGAGGCCCAGAATTTTTACTCAGAAAATGCATTTATTTTTTCATGACAAGCTGTCTGATCAGTTTGGGAAATGCCGGCAAGCGAATATGTAGACTGACTGTGTACATGGCTGTGTCTCTGAGAAATAACTCAGCTTGGAAAAATCAGGAAGAGAACAAGAGAAACGGAAACACAGTCCATGTTTTTTAATTTTTAGAAAGAGATTACAGTCTCTCTTCGTACAAAATCCTTACAGAGCTGAAGACTGAAATCTGACAGGACTGAGCCACCGATACTCTTGAAGCCACCTGAAGGAATACTCAAGGATTATTTCATAACCTCTGGAAGACAGTTGACTGCAGATTGGTGAAGCAGCATAAACCTACCTGCAACAGAAAGCAGCAAAGCCTATTCAAGTTCCCTCTGAGCTCAGGACTTCTGACTTCACAAGTAGGCTCTGATCAGTGCCACTATGAACCATCCAGCATCTCCCTAGCATGAAACTGGACTAATTATCCTTCTTAGGCGCATGAAAGACTGGCTTTAGGGCTGAGCAAGGCAGATCCTAGGACACTTCTTAGATGGAAAATTCCATACCTTTCCATTCCATGGGAAAATGGAGCACTATATAAAGTGGAAAATAATGCCATGGTAAATAAAATGCTATTTGGAGGCACAAAATGAGTGCAGTGCATAACACTTCTAATTTTCTGGCCCTAATTCCTACCGTAGTTGTCCTTCTGAAGTTAAACAGAAAATAAAATGTCCATGTTTTCACTAAGGCTGAGTTCACCCCGCTATTACATTCACATAATCAGACATCTACCATAACAAATCATCCTATTTTAATCCTGTCATCTTCACAGCCCCAAGGCAACGCTAGTTCATGCACAGATCGCTTGCACCTCTGTCTACAGAGACACTCCACAGCATTTGCTACAAACTGCATAAGAAATGAACCTAGGCACAGGGATTGCCTTGCAGTGTTTTCCTTGGCCAGTTTCTCTTGCAGGGTGATGCTGCAGAGCTCCAGTTTCCATTACTTGAGAAGAAGATCCAGAAAGCTTCCCCAGTGTCATGCATTTGCTTTACTACCTCCCTTTACCCTGACTGAGAATTGATGCACAGTAAATACTTTTACTTCATAATGGGAAAACTGGAGAAAATTTGTTGGCAGTGTGCCTAAAGCACATCACTGGCCACCACTGCCACTGAAAAAGGGAAGAAAGAAAGGTGATGTGCCAGAGACACATCATTGCTCGTGTTTTCCGTCACTGCCATAGATCTTTCCAGGGATCTCAAATGTTTCCGTTCACGAGGGTTTTTTTCACCTTTTGAGCACATACTTTCAGAAGCCTTGGGATCTCCTCCAAATGACTTCAATAAATAATTATTTCCCTCACATAGCAATGAAACTACTGTTTGCATTTGAATGCATCAATTAAAGGTTTAATTAAGTTTATTGCACTTATAGAAAAGAGAGCATCTGTTCAGGTTCTGCTGACCCCAAATGACAGAGAGTAGCTCAGTGTGCCAAGAGACCATGACTCTCATTTGAGTGAATGACATGTCTCAAACATCTGGAGCAGCACAAAAATTAGAACATGACATGCATAGGAACAGGGAGTTGAAGATTTATTGTTGTAACACTCACTGTTTTCCCCCTACAGCAAACAGCAGAGTATGCTGCTGAAATGTATGTGCTCAATCTCTGATTCACTGAGAATTAACCAACATTTTAAGGAAATCCCAGCTATAATTAAGAAAATTGTGTGCTTACGGATTAGCTCACATTAAACAGTATCTATCCTCAAATAAAGTTATAAAATACGCAAGAAAGGAAAGATTTTCTTTTCAAATATTCACTGTTTATAAAAGGCATCTTTCTTCATAAAGCTACCTTGAACAGAACACCTAACCCTTCATATTTAATTGATTTGCTGTAGAAATCTCTCACTGTTTTGACCTCTAGTAATAAAATGTTCTGTATCTCACTGAAGTATCAATGAAGTCACACATGGGATCTCTTCTTACCATCAGTCCTCTTTGTTTTCAACTTAGAAAAGATCGGAAAACAAAATGAGATAGCAAGACTGTTCCATGCAAAGGAAGTGGACAACTAATACAGATGAACACAAATACTTTAAATAACTTAGAATAACTGAGATAGGCATCTATTTTTTTGGTAGATACAGATGTAAAATACTCCAAAGGCAAGCTATTTTTACCATTATTTCCTGAGATTTCTAAATCAGAGGAAGGATGTGAGTAAGTGGATGACAGGCAGTGCAGGTGGCGTAGCACCGACACGCATACACACTCACCATCTCCAACTACTGTATCAGCCGGTTAATGAATTAGCTACTGCTCAGTGATTTCAGGTGGAACTTGCTGCTTGATTCTGGCAAGGGTAACAGGAATACTTGAAGCAAAGCCCAATGTAAAAAGTACAGGAGAAGCTGCACTAGGGGAAGCAAGAGGTATCAGAAAATATGAAATCTCCCCCAGCCCAAAAGCAAAACCAAGGTTTAAAGTTCACAGTAAAGTCAGTGATGAATATGTGCCAAGGTGGGCTTTTGCACTGCTGTTGCAAGTGTGTCATTTGCTTCAACCATCCATCAGATCCTATCAAATAAATGGGAGTTTCAAAACCAACTCTAAACAGAATAACCTGAAACAAAAATATGATTATACTTCCCTGAGAATGCTCAGAGTACATGCTGGGGGGGAAGCATAAATATTTAACTGAAAACATATGCCTGTGCACGCCATATATTAGGTGACTACTTTTAAAAGACACTATTACCTCCAAATACTTTTAACTTGCTCTGTCTTCAGCACGTGTCCCAACTGTCCCTCTATCAGAACAATCTCTGGTTATTTTTTGCCTACTCTTCAGAACATTTCTATTTTAATTCTGAATAAAATTAATTGATTGAGCTTGAGGAAAGCTGTGTTCATGGGTTGAACTAGTAATTCCATCTCTTAAATGAATACATTTCCTTTAACATTTCTTCATTTCCTCAAAGGAATGAATAAAAAGATCAAACAGATCATAATTTCCTGAACGCCATTTCTTTTACTTGTCTGTTTTGCTGGGTATAATATCAGCATTTTGGGTAGCATTGTGACAGTTTGTGAGATGGGCTCAGAAAGCCTGAGTGTGAGACTATTCCTCAGGTGAAGGCTTCCATAGATTTACATTAAATCGGTCTGTGCAAAAGATGGGCACAGATGTTTCCTGCAATCATAACATACAGATTTACTTTTCTCAAGTAATTTCTTCTGGAACCTAGCAAATATTAATTAATTGAGAGAAGGTCTTCCATTAAAAACACTAATCTTCCTAAACAAACTATACAAAAATGTGCTGTCCAAACAGAACACTCTAGCAAAGAACTGGCTTAATCAAAGAAATCGTTTGAATGGAATTATCTTGACCAAGTAAGAGAAAGTAATTATCGGCACAGAGATATGAGTAATCACGATTAAGATGTCAAACTTTACCAGTGAGAGACACCCTGTGGTAAGAGCCTGAACTGTCACCATTGCTGTTGCCAGCAAAAAACAGCAGAGCGAATGCTTCATAATGATTAAATAATAGATTAGAAAGGTAGATTAGATAAAGATAGGTAACAGATTAAATAAAGATAAATAATAGATTCTCTTATGGAGGTAGGAGAATAAGAGGCTAACCTGGATCATTTTAACCAGAAACAGGCTCAGGGAAAAGTACATGTGGCTTTATACTGGCTGCCTCGATGGACTGGAATCTCAAGCTTGACTGAAACCAGTTTGTCAGCAGCTAAAATATATAGATGAAGACAGAAACCCCTATCACTTACAGAATCTAGAAAAATTATTTAATTCTCAAAGCATAAAAATAATGGGGAAATATCTCTTAAACATATATACCTCATTTAAATTGCTCCATTAAATGAGTCTTTCTGAACATAAACAGCATCAAGACAACCTGTAGTTTAATAAACTGAAGTGCAAAGCATATAGTTGAGCAGCGTGTTGCCTCTACTCTGCTGTCTTATGTTCTGCATGGTAGTGCTCCCAGGTAAGACCATTAACAACACTGACATAAACTCCCCTGACTCATTTCACTTAACAGCTTGGAATAAAAGTCCATCATCTTCCTAAACTACAATGCTAAAACCTCATGTATTATTCCACCCCCACTTTTCATCTCTACAGGCAACAACATACTGAACATATTTTTCAAGCTTTCAGCTCCCTCTACTGTGGAAACATTGTTAAAAAAAATAGAAAACCAAACCTCAGTGTTTTGTTATTTAAACCAACGTAGGAGTGAAAAGATTTAGACCAAAAATAATGTATGAAAATATGTTATTTTCTTGGTTTCCTCTGTGTTGAGTGGCCCAGTTTTGAACTGCTTCTGTCCAGGAACTGGGCATCATGAACCTAATCTTGAATTACTCTAGAGCATGAAGTGGCTGAACCTCACCACAGCCTCTGCATACAACTGTAACAGATCCATCAGATGTGCTGGAAATAAATACTTAACAAAAATTCATGCAGAATTCATGCAGTGAATGGGCCACATCAATTTCTTTCAGCATACACTGTGTCAGTGAAAAACTGCCTCTATATAAATCATCACAAAATATCAAGCCACTGAAGAAAACAGCTCTAAAAACACTTTCAAGGACACATATCACAAAGGTTAAAAGTGGAAACAGGATTTTATTTTCTGTTATTTCATGTTATATTGCAGAGTGCATTTCACAGCCAATGCTCACAAGCACCAACACAATGCACATGTGCAGCCAGAAGCAGGATAACGCATTCTTCAGGTTAGCCTGAAAAAACATCCCTTGCAGTCTGGGAAAGGAATACCACAGAAAACAGCAGCAGGAAGACAGAACAAGCAGTCCCTGTCTCCTGAAGACTGAGAACGTGAAGAATGAGCATCCACACTGACTACAAGCTAACATGCAAGAAGATGGGCAGCAAGGCTGGAGCCCTTTCAAGCACAGGCTGCTGTGCACAAGAACCCCTGGAGAAATGGAGCCAAGGGAAGAGCAGAGCTCAATCCCGCTCCAAGCTTGTGCTGAGCAATGGAGCCAGAGAAAGCCAGGGCACAAGCTGTGCCCTGGCGGTGGTGAGAGCAGCAGGCAAGAACCGAACCCAAAGGACACTGACGAAGGGCTGTGCTCAATGTGACAGAGGACAAGCAGCAACCCCAGGGGCTACCCTGGGAGTCACAAAAGCTTCCTCCCCCAGATGTGGGGCACGAGGGGCACCCGCGTGGAGCAGGAGCAGCAGCCTTTGGGCCACAATAGCCCAGAGGAGCCATGTCAAGGGGCTGGCTCATCACTGCAGAGGAAGGCGAAACCACCCACACTTGCAGGCCTCCGAGAGGGGAAAAAAGCCTTCCCCCTCCAGCTGCAGGACATGAGGGGCCACCTTCGTGGTGCATGAGCAGAAGGCAGTAACCCACCAGAATGAACCAGAGAAGCCCTGACAAGTGTTCCTGCTTGATGCTGCAGAGGAAGGCAAAAAGACTTTTAAACTCATTGGAAAAGAAGTAGACTCATGTAGTTCTTACAAATTTAGAAGTACAGTATGCAAATAGCATTAATGAGAAACAATGGTTGAGTGTGAAGAAGATAGGGAGCTATAAAGATTCTGTATGGTTTTCTAATACAAGTAACTAACTCCTTTGTATCTTCTGATATTTAAGAATAGATTAAGTATTGAAAAACAGTAAGTAGAGAACAATGCCACAAGAGTCTGAGGGAATTGGACTGGGTGACTTCAATTTTTCTTTCAGGATATGCACTTTAACAAAAGCCAGGATGACTCTTTGTTCAAAGAGGCTGGCAGGAAGAATGTAAAAGATACTGAAGATGAAAGCCAAGAGGTTCAGAGCTTGAAGAAATGCTCTGCTTAGATTAAGGAAAAGAAAAATCATGCAACCTGTAGAAGAAAGAACAGGTATTGTAAGAAAAGTGAGGAGAAAGCTACTATATGTGGTTTATAAATCACTGTAACAGAGACAAGAGATTCAGTGTAAGATGGATCAGTTTTCAAACTGACTAAACCAAGGTTAGCCTAATGATAATAAACTATATGAAAAAAAAGACAAAACTCAAAGAAACTTAGAAAACCAGAATAATTTGGGCATAAGTGTCTCTGGGAGTTGTGGGGTTTTAGTCACTGACTCAAACTGATCTGTCAATAACACTTCAATGTTACAGCAAAAGAAAAAAGTCCAACTTTTTCTCTCATTTTTAACTCCTGTGTTTATTGGTGAATGTGCAAGTTTGGAAAAATATGTATCTTAGGACTTAAATTTCAAATGGAGCTTTGATTTTCGTGGAAACAGTTTTTCTCTGCACACACAGAATAAATAATGACAATTAACCGATGACATGAATTTGGAGCAACAAGATCCCATAGCTCACCCAGTGCAAAGGGGCAGAAGTGCCTCTGTTCATGCTCACATACTCTGTGTGTGTCCTGCTTCCTTCATCTGCTAGATAGTAAGGTTCACTCAGCTATTCAACTCATGTTCACAGGCCTTGTACCTACAGGTGGCTGAGCAAAGTATGTAGGTAAGAGACCTTAAAGGAGGACAGTAAAAGTAGGAATTAGGGCACGGAGGGAATAACTGTCACACAAAAACTCCAGTCATCAGCAAGAAGTTTGAAAGAGTTCAGAAAGCTGAGAAGCAAACATAACCTCTTAGCAAATCTAATAGAAAGAAACAAACCAAACAGGATTATGAAGAGATTTAAGAACCAAGAAATACACTCAGACTGCATGACAGAAGAAGAAATAATCATATCACAGTAAACAGTGAGGAGCCTGGAGGTCCAACTGATACTTAAATACACTAACCAAAGAATAGCTGTCAGGGTGATGAATGCCAGAATCATTTGCTACCAATCAGTGGTGAAACCAGAGGGGCACTCAATTTTTATCAGATCTGTTTCAAACTCTGAAAGAATGCTAGAAAGCAATGACGTTATCAGTCTGCAGAGCATCAGTAAACAAAACCGCAAGGTTGCAGTCCCTGAACCCCGTACTGTAAAATAGTACATTCATAGACAACCAGAAAGCATGAGATCAAAAAATCTAATGGAATTTCCAGGTCTAAAACCAACATGCTGAGAGAATAATAAAATGCAAATGAAACTGAGGCATGGATACAACATCAACATATTGAAGTTTTCTGCTCTGAAAATTCCTGTTATAGTCAGGGCTACAATTTCCTTAAAAAAGATGAAAATTAAAATAAGAAAAGAAATCTATAGATACAGAAGAAATCTTGCAAGCATTTTATAATGGTTCATTTATATGTAGATTCCAGCGCCTTCAAAAGACTTTAAATAAATATAGCAACTGAACTTCAAGTGAATATTATATTCATAAAATTTATTATGATATCAATTTTGCTGGCAGATAAAGTAGCCAGAAGGTCATACAACTAGCCTCAAGTCATGCAGCAAAGCATTTACAAGTGAAGATAGCAAAAGCCTTCCTTCCAAGCCTCTTCTCAATCCCAGAGCACAGTTCCCAGAGTCATCTCTACTTTTAGAGCAAAACCATGATCAGTGCAGGGCCAATGACAACTGAGGCTTTGTCTCACCATGGCCATCCTACAGCTTTCCTCAGTAAACTCTTCCCTGACTTCCTTGGTTAAAAATACAATGCATTTTCTTTCACTTGGGAACCAAGAGATTTTATGTCCCTGTGGGAAACTGATGTTCTAAAAAATTCACTTGTCTGGTATTTGAATCACCACAAAGTCGTGTAAGCTATGGCTTCCCGTTGGCTTTCAGCATCAATCCTGGAGCACTCAGCTACACTTACTCAACTTCTGCTGTCTTACCCAACCTCTCTGGCCTACCCTCTCAAAACCCACCCCATTGGTGTTCTGATGGGAGAAGTGGGTAATGAAACACATGGCTTAATGGAACTAAGAACACTTTCAATTAAACACTAGGGAAAGGTTTAAAACAGAGCCTGTTAGCAATATAAATTTCAGATACATGCCCCATAAACATTTGCTGCACCCAAGGACAGTACAGAAAACAAACATCTCAGAAGTCTTTTTCCTCTTGATAGAAAATCCTTCCCATGATAGCTCTGAAAACATGGGTTACAAGAGAGTCTGACTGAAGAGCACCTTCACTGTCACAGGGCTGGGCCTCAGTCTCTGAAGGTTGTGAACCAAATAAACAAGCCCAGCAAGCAGAAAAGAGCATAACGGTTAACAGAGGGGTTTCTAGGCTCTCCTTAGAAGAAGGAAAGGGCTGCAACACTTAAGTAACTCACTGAAGGTGTGCAAGTAGAAACACCTGAGTCCAGCTTTACCTGTTTATTCTAAGTGAGCAAGACTTGTTCCCTTATTATGAACAAACACAACAACATCCTCTGAGATCTTTTCATTATTCCAAATAGAAAGCAATGTGCTTACTGGTATTAGTAAGTATCAGACTCACTAGCAGGGTCTGATTTAAACAGCTTTACCATCACATTTTACAATTCTTCCTCTGCTTTACTCTCACCATAGATATCAAATATATTTAATAACATATTTCAGACTTTCCATTGATGATGTGTAAAGTAAACCTTGGCATAAGACAAATCAAAGAAAGCAGTGGTTATTTTGCCCTTCACAATGATTAGCTCTTTCATGGTGGCAGAAGAGCAGGTGGAGCTCCTTGGTTACCCGGGAAGAATTCAGGGTTCCCCCTTGAGGTGAGAACTCCTGCAGAGTTTCATTCTGACACAGGTATGTCCAGGGAAGAACACAGAGGAAGAACTCAGCTTTGATAAGCTGAGAATACTGCTGCATCTCAAAGAAGTGGCCATGCTGACCTTTTCACACATTGTTTTAAGATGCCCACACTGACTGGTAGGACAGGGCAGGTTACCAAACTCACACGCACCACTCATAATATTAACCTATTTCCAATGAACACCGTCTTGTTTCCTTCCTTCTTCGTTTTGCAAACTACTGTTATTGCTTAAAAAGAAAAAAATAAGGGGGAAAACACTAACAGCAACAGCAAACCCCTCACAAGACAGAAGTTTTCCTCCTAAAATACAATAAAAACACAGTGCTGAAATCTAGAGGTGAACTAATGCTCTCTCTGGCACCAGAAGGCAGGAACCACACTACTTACAGCACATATGTAAAAACTCCCAAAAAATGAAGGCTTCAAAACCTTCTCAATCTCTTTCAACACTTCAATATCACAAAAAACTAACCTGAATTTCGTTTTGTTGCAATCTACATTCGTTACTTCCTGCGCTGTCTATTGTTGATAAGGGGAACAGAGGGAACAGGCCAGACATCAGCCAGAAGCTGTAGTGTAGCTCCATCTAGTGCTAATAGTCTGCTAAAAAACCTTACAAAGAGCTCTCTGGTATCTTACAGAAAGCTAAATGTTAGTAGGTGAATTATGTCAGCTCTGAAAACTGCATCTAATCCATTACTGAAGTGATATAGACTGGACATAATAGCAGGGTCAGATGTTTTGGAGGGCTGGTCATGAACAACTTTTGAAGAGATGGAGGAGGTAACACCTTCAGTGTGGGAAGAAGCTGATAAAGGGGACAAGACAAGCAGAAAGCCTTAGCTATAATGCATGATTTTATACACTTAAGTTTGGGCTAGAAGCTAAAACTCATCGAAATTCAGATTAAATGAGTTTCAGGTCCTGTTTTTTTATAGGAAGTTTGATCCAATATGTGGATTTTCAAGCAGGGAAAGCCTATACAGTCTCTTGCAGCCAGACATGAGTTTGCTCTGCCCATGGCTACAGTAAGGGTAGCATTTATTCCATATCTGCCTAAAAACATTATGTATATAGACACAAAACCAAGGGCAGTGAACTGGCTTGGGGAATCTGCAGGACCTTGGCTTTCTTTTCTAAATGGCCTCAGAATACAAAACATATGGGGTCAAGCACTACAGAAGTGCTGGCTTAGAAAGTACTGAAGTAACTGGAAAAAATTGTGATGCGAATGCAGAAATTACATAGCCTGGAAATTGTGCAGTAAAGAATAAACTTGCCTTAAGACATAAAAATAAACACACACCAAGAGCCGAGGAAAATATAACAGAACTCTGAAATGCAGTTGGTCAGCTACTGGCATAATTATTGTTTTCTCTATTATTTATGGGTTTAATAGCAAAGTAGAATGATGACATCCATCTGCACACCATTAGCTGTGGTAAAGGACAGCTTTATTAAAACAAGATAAGTAATAAAAATAGTTTAAACAAAAGAAAACTCATTTTCAGTGTGGCACTGTTACAGCATAGCACAAGTTATTAGGTGTGAGTCAGGCAATCATAACAACAGATGACACTGATCTGTGGACTGGGTTGCTAAACATAGTATATTATTAAATCTATTCAAAATTATAAGGAACACTTTTCAAAACAAACATACCAGATTCTGTATATGAACAGTATAGCTGAAGTAGAGGCTCACAGGTATATCTATAAACCCTATATGCCTAGGTTTTATATAAACCAGATTTTTACCATAATAGTAGGATGGAAAGACTAAAGAAGGGAGTTAAAACCAACAACAACAAACCCTTGTATTTCTAGCAGAGGAATCATTTTGGATGGAGTAATGCATTAAACATTGCACTCCCTTCAGGCGCCTGCCCCACAGGAAAGCCTCCTACATTTTCTCCCTTATTGGCTGCAAGGCTTTCTGCTTTCACAGTCCCCTCAATGAGCCTGCAGACCTTTCCAAGACCTCCATGCTTCTTCCTCCCGTTATGGTTTCCCATGTCTACTGGCATCTCCTCAGCCCTGACCCCAGGTTTTACCCTCATAGTTTTCTCCTTTCCCTTTTTCTTACACAAATTCTGGTCATCATTCTCTTTCAATATTCTGCCTTTTAACCCTATTTTCACTAGAAAACAGTTTCTACATACAAAAAAAAAAAAAAGGTGCAAGTCTTTGATATTACCTCTAGGAGATATTCCTTGGGCCACTCAGCTTCTTGTTAGCTCTCTTCTTCAGTGCCAGAAGGTGATGCTTTTTGTTACTCAAGGAGTTTTTTCGCTAGTTTTACTGTGGCTTTGATACTGTTGAGGAAAACCACATTGCTCTGGACCTGGTCTACTAATACCATAAAGTATCCAGTATGCTCCTGTATTCATAAGGAATACATAGGAATGCAATTCTCAATAAAAAGCTTACAGAATCTCTGAAATTCCTGAAACTCAGTCAAATGTGATTACTCCTGTCTGGATTTTATGAGTACAAGAGTAAGTAATGTGTGCCTATTTACTGTCAAAAGGGACAAAATTAAGATTACTAAATCTTTAACAGCACAAGGACAAAAGCCTGACAAAACCCTGAAATTTTACTGCAAAACAATGTTGTTGAAAATATTAGTGGTACAAAACAGGTGTGTAGAGGAAGATAAAGTCACTTTAGCTGAGACTACAGACATTTTCCATGGACTACATCATCATTCCTACCTCTTGGCACTCTGTGGATTAAAACTGTTCATAAATTGTTGCCTGATTCAAATATAGCACAAAAATTTCCTGTGGGAAAACTGAGTGCAAGACAATTTGCTGTAATCTGTTACCACCACAGATGCGTAGAAATTGCATTAGAACAGCATGGAGCTTCCAATCAGTTTTCAGCTGATGCATATAAAAAAGTTGTTCCTACCTTGAAAAGGCTCTTAAAACTCAAAGAAAGGTTTTCAGAGTTCTTAAGGAATGGTGAAATATATTTGTCTGATCACGGGACTTCCTAGATTTAAAAATGATGCTTATAAAACTGAACAGTAGGAAACAAATGCTAATAATCATAGAATCATAGAATCAGCTATGATTTGGTCCTTCGGCCTCAGACCAAAAGAAGTCTGGAGATGTGGATCTGCAGAGATAACCACTTCCTGTATTTTACAGAGCTAAAAGAAATGTATTTCATAAACCAAAAGAGGTTGGCAGCCCCAGATCAGCACAAGTCCCAGTGAGAATGAAAGCATGTGCCAAACTCATGTAAGCATTTGCCCTCTCTTGTCATGGATATTGCTTTGTGCAGGTTTGCATCAAGGGAGGAGTGGAAGAACATAGCAGTGAAGAGAAGAAAGAAGGCAAAAAGGATCACTAAAAGGCACTGGGCTCTGAAAAGAAGCTTTGAAAAAGATTTTCTTGGACATAACTGATTGTCTGGGGGAATAAGGAACCAACAGATTTGACTTTTACCCTGGGGTTCAGGACTTGACACATTCCTTTTAAAAGGCCATGGCTGCATTTTAGATTTTCAAACTCAACTAGATTTTAACTCCTTGTTTAGCTGCAAAACCATACAGTTTTGTCTAAACCCTCATATCAAAAGGGGTAATTCTTTCTAGTCATCCTTTATGGGTAAAACTAGATATTCCTAAGATGATCTTTTAGAGCAACACCACAAGCTATGGGTCTAATTGTCAAACATTCTGATACTTTCAAATGTCTCCAACTTTAGATGGATAAATGGAATTATCTAAATCAAACAGTGCAGTGAGCTACTTTGTTCATTTATGTACAGCTCAGGGAAATGTGTTATTCCTCAACAGAAAAAATGCTGAGATTTCCAAACACACCCTCTTAATTTTAACCCATAGAACTCATTAGTAGCTTCTACCTTGGATTTTAGCATTAAGTGGATGTGCAGACTGAGATCAGAACAGGCAAACTGATATAATTTATTCAATTACATGATTCTTACTGATTATCCCAATATGTTCCTAATGAAAACAATACCCACTCCCACGGTACATTAAGTTATGACTGATCGGCATTAGGTTTTCTACATATGTCTTCTTCAGATAGCATAATCTTACACATTTATTTAGTGACTGCACACACTCAGTAATATTTTTAGTTCAGCTGATGTGTCTGGATTTGTGCTCACATAATGAAGAACGGAGCTAAAGCAGCAGCTCACCACAAGAATGAAAGAGTACAAGCACTCAGATTTCAGCTGCGATGCTGGCTGCAACAAGCCCTCTTGTTGACACATAGTCCCCTTTGGCACTCATGGAGAGACTTTTTGAGGCCAAGGAGGCATATATATGACCTCTCTCATGACTTTTGCCTTAGATTTGGCCAGAGGGAGTTAAGAACATGGGATGAAAATAAATACACTGTGGACCACATTTACTAAACAATGGTGTTCTCTCTCCTCATCCCAGCCAGATACCCAAAAAAGAAAAATGAAGTACTTGTACCAAAGTATGAACAGACTTTAATACAAGGATAACTAAACTCAATACTTACACATACGCATCTCTAAGGTCTACATCTTCCCCCTTTTAAAAATAACTCTTTCTTAAGGATAGTGCAGTATAAACCCAACAAATTATTGTAACTAAGCAGGAACCAATCAATAGACGGTTAATCTAAAGTTTCACAATTACCTTTAAAAGGAGCTAGAAAAATGCTATCTAGGAAGGGCATAGAAGTCTTAATGTTTATCTCTGCCCACAACTGAGTACAACGCTACTCCTGGAAAACAAGCTAGCAAGACAGACCCTACATGGACTAGCAAGCAGAATGGGGAGCTCACCCCCCCGACAGGATCCTGCTTCCTCCTGGCAGTGGACAGAGTATCCCCAGTCTAACTGCACTGGTGAGCTTCTGGCTTCGTATAAAACATGTCACATCAGTGGAGGACTGATGTCATGGAGCTGTCCTCTGTCCTGTTTCACCCAGGCCAGACCCCAGAGGAAATGGAGGAATCAAGGGATCCTGAGCAAGTGCATAGGTAAGGATAGCAAAATGTTACCCTTGTGCCTCACTTCTAAAAACAGGTCCAGCCCCGAATCTTAGAATCACAGAATGGTTTGGGTTGGAAAGAACCTTAAGATCATCCAGTTCCAAGCTCCCTGCCATGGGCAAGGCCACCTCACACTAGACCATGTCACCCAAGGCGCTGTCCAACCTGGCCTTGAACACTGTCAGGGATGGAGCATTTATCACTTCTCTGGGCAACCTGTGCCAGTGCCTCACCACCCTCACAGGGAAGAACTTCTTCATTATATCTAACCTGAACTTCCCCTATTGCAGTTTAAAATTTTGATCAGCTGCAAAATGTTCCCTTCTTAAACTGCAAGACAAATAAACACTTCCTTTCTTCTACTTGAAAGCAGACAGATCAGGTACTCTGATTCAAAACCTACAATCAGCAACCCCATCAATACATGTGGCAGTGGGGTAGGATTCAATATATTCAGTATTTGCACCAGCATTTGAGTACCTCAAGCAAAAGAGCTGTTCTCCTGACAGAAGGAGGAAAGGCTTTCTCACACATCAAACCAGAACATCATGGAGAACAAAGCCTCCCCAGATATCTCCACACAGATACCAGAAGGTGAAATCCAACACTGAAATCAGTGTCTAGTTCTCACCGATAAAAAAGTTAGCTCACACTGACCAAGATGATAGAAATAGTGAATATAATAACAACAATTCCCAATGCAAGGAGAAAATAAACCTCCCAATATCTGATGGTTCTCTAAAGCTAATTTTGCATTCTTTCATATGTTTCTCCTCTCATTTTTATTTCTGATATTTGGTATATCTAAGCATATTTATGGACAGCTTCTTCTGCCTGTCCTGACTCTGGGGCTTGAGGAAAATAATAAAAACATACTTAAAAATGTAATAAAATCACTATTTTAAAAATCTTAAATCCAAACCAGAAGACAGCTAAAGGTATACAGGACAAGGAAATATAGCAATGAAAAAAGGATTAACTATGTTCTTCACTGTTGTGCTCATTGTCTTCTATGTTGTGTCTTGCATGGAGCAGTCAGCCAATACTGAGAGCCACTCATGTGAAAACAAGTGGATTTTAAATGCTAATGTTGTCATTAACAAGTAATGTGCACAAAGTTCTGCCCCTCCAAACACATGAAGAAAGCAGATTATTCCTTTGCTTAGAAACTCTCAAGTTTAAAAGCAAGCTCCTTACCTAAACTATCCAAGTAAATACACCCATATCTTCTATGAAGAAACTTGGCTTATTCTTCCTCCTCAGTAGACACTATTGAGATGCCTTTGACATCCCTGGCCAGATTCAATTCCATTTGGACTTTAGTTTCCCTAACTTCATTCCTGGATGCCTGGACAATGTTTTTGTATTCCTTCCAAGTTTCCCCTCCTTGCTTCCCCACTGTAAATGCTCGAATTCAGTTAGGAGCTCCTTGCTCCTGTACGTAGGCCTAATGGCATTTTTGCCTGACTTCATATTCACTGGGATGAAGCTCTCTATAGAGTTTGTAGGAAGGGATCCTTGAATACTAATCAGCTTTCTTAGCTCCCTCCACTCTGCCCAGAGCCTTATCCTATGGGACTCTCCCAAGCAGATCCCTGAAGGGGCCAAAGTCTGCTCTCCTGAAATCCAGGGCTGTGAGCTTGCTTTTTGCCCTTCTCCCCTCAGGATCCTGAACTCCACCATCTCATTAAGTAGATCTCTATTAATGTGCAGAATGTATTTTTCTATGTTATTTTTTTTAAGTTGAGGGAAATGTCTTAATTTTATCTTAATTTTATGATATTTCATCTGTTTCATAAGAACCTAGCACATCATAGAAAGTAATTTCATAAATGTCTGTTTTTAAAAGAGAGTTCCAGTGACATGAAAGGAAAATAATAATGAGAAAAAGGTTTCATATTATATGAAAAATAAATACCATTTAGACACTGCAACAACTTCTATTTGCTTTTGTAATGCAAAGCAGAGTGAGGACATACATATAATTTCCTGCTCTCTCATAAAAGTAAATATTCTGTAACTCCTCATCTTCAACATGTAAAAACACCCATATAAAAGGGAGTTATAATTCATATTTACTTTATTAATTCAGGTTTCTTGGGGTTTTTTTCTTAGCAATCCTGAAAAACAGAATCATAGAATCAGCCAGTTTGGAAAAGACCTTTAAGCCCATCCAGTCCAACCATTCCCCAGCACTGCCAAGGCCACCACTAACCCATGGCACTGAGGGTCTCATCTACACGGTGCGTGAACACTTGCAGGGACGGTGACTCCACCACTGCCCTGGGCAGCCTGTTCCAACGCCTGACCAACCTCTCAGTAAAGAAATATTTCCAAATATCCAATCTAAACCTCCCCAATTTCATTTTAAACAAAATCAGTGAAATATGGCATTTTGGTTTTGTTATTTTCATAGCAATTTTGGAGGTGAGAAATAGAACTGTAGGACACTGCAGTTCTACTGGTATTTCTCTACAAGTATGGTGTACTTAAGCCGTTCTCACTACAATACATCATTTCAGTGGAGAAGGAAGGCAAATTTAAATCACTAGGATAATTGTTATAATAGTTTCATGTTTCTTAGTATTATATGAGAAACAGTGCTGCAAATGATCGAAACATTGAAGACATGAATGAAACGTAACAGGACAGCAAAGGAGAACAAAGCGCTGGAGACATAAAATGACGGTGTCAGTATTTACCTTTCTTTTTTAAGTGTGTGAAAACACAAGAGCACAGAACAGGAGCTTCTTTGACTGCTGAGACAACTGGAATTGATCTATCATCTCCCTCCTTCACAGGAGGGAAGATACATTCTTGTTAATGCCACAGAGTTCCCTTTGCTTAAGAAGTGATTGGAGAGACAAGACGTAACCCTTTCAGCTGTAGCCTAGTTAGCACTTCCAGTCCTTTCAAGAGTAAATCAGTGCCAGCACCTTCCACTGTTTCCAAACAGAAATGTAATCATGATTTTAGTCATGGCAAGTTAGAAACTCTCTGTTTAAGAGTTAAGAACACAGACCCTTAACTTTTCTTCTCTTTTGACATGGAAATAATTTTTACTTTTGTAAAGTGCTGTGAGCCACAGAGGATGGTGCTAAATAATGTATATTATTCAATAATTTATTTCAGCACAGCCCTTGCATTCTTACTGCCATGTCTCCCTACATGAATGTCTGTAAACTTAATGCAATGCTCACATGCAAGAATAACAAACTGCTCTTGTAAAGAACCTATGCTACAATCATAAAAAGCTGCTTCTAGAGAGTTTGAGTTTTATTAAGTGAATCCAGAAGTGTTTCCATATTAAGGTTTACAAATGAAACAGAAATAAGTGTCAAGGCCTACTGCTGCTCTCTAAAGAGCAAGCTTAAAATAAATTATCTGAAATAGAGATCCTGAATTTAACCAGTTTTAAGAGTCAATCTCATGGATATGAGTATCTCATACATAGCTAAGACATACCGTTTTCCTTGCTTTACTAATAATATTCCTTGTATAGGAGAAAACCAAGTGTTGAAAAACTATGAAAATACAAGTGGTTTATTACTGCATAACATACACACACAGAGTTCTTTGGAAAAATAGTGACATACTTCACCTAGCTTAGAACTGTTATCAGCTTGTAAGGAGAGCAGTGTTGAGAATTTTCCATCCTCTGAATAAAAACAACATGCACATTTCCTCTGCCCAAGAAGCTTCACTGGTAGTTAGTGAGTAAAACCACCTCCCTGAGCTGAACCTTGTAGCTCAATTTGTGACTGGCTCAGAGGAGTGAAACTCATATCTCAGCCACAGCACATCAGCCCATACGGTTCAGAGCACCACGCCTTGACAGCCTCCTCACAAACACAAAGGGAAGAGAAGGGCATCTAAAATATTATTCGCATAAAAGAAACAAGAAAAGCCTAAGTCTTTCCCTTCAAAGCGTCACAGATAAAAAAATACACCATGCAGACTGCTTGTAAATTCTGGATTCATAACATTCTCTCCACTCTCCCAAAACTCAAACTTGCACATTATTGATAAAATGATGACTTGAGAAAAAAAACAACCCATATATAAACAAACACAACCCTTTGGAAGCCTTTCCTCATGCCTGCAGGCAGTTACAGAAGGACCAGCTGGTTTAAGTCAACTATAGTTTGTTGAAAGGTACCATCTAGTGGTGATTTTATATTATGCAAACTCACTGAATTCTACATACTGAAACTTTCTTTGCCATTAATGTCTGAGCACAAATTCAACAAAACTGAATGTCACATTATGATACCACCTTATAGAACAGTTTCACTCAAACCAAAGAAGAACATCATCCTTTGTTCTTACCTTTGTTCACACACCAGCTCGTGAGTCCCAGGAAAGGGGTGATACTCCTCAAGAGAGACCAAAGGTCTACAACCTCACTGCTGAATTTAGCTCATTTTCAGGCTTGCAGTAGTAAAGACTTCTGGAAAGGACATGATAATAATTACCAAGTGAGTTTTGCTCTCTTAGCAGAAACTTCAGATGGTGCTTTCTACCAAATTAACTCAGAGAGCAATCCAGGAAAAAAGCAGTGCCTTGACCTTTCTCATGTTGCCAATTCTCAGTGTAACCAGGGACATCATTTACGGTAAATAAAACTACAAAAGGCTTTACTGGAATTTTTTCTACTCATTATCTACATTTGCTTTAATTCAGAACCCTTCCATCTCGAAAAATCTACATCAATTCTGATGTCAAAACACAGACTAAGTTGTTCAACATGTGGTTGATGATAAATATGACTGTGGAGCACATCAACATGCCACATGTTCTCCTGAAACCAGCAAGACCCAATGAACAAAAATATAGTAAGAATTAATGGCCATTCACAGTGTTACAATGATTTTTGAGGGTCTTTAGCAAAGCAATAGGTAATAATCAAAAATAGGTGTGTGTGTTGCAGCTCCTGGTTACACCAAGCCTGTGGACCCTGCAAAATGACAGAACATCTGGCACTGTATTCATCTACACAGCCTGAGGATCCAGCCCAAATGCTCAGTCTCATATGTCAGGTGGCCTTGGCTGATGCTATTAAATACTCCTGTAGGAACATCAAGAGCCATTTCAAAGAAGGAATAAAAGCCAAGTCAAACACAGCTAATGTTCTATTCTAAAGCTATTCTTTTAAAGAATATTATTAAAACTTGTACTTAAATACCTTAAGTCCAGGTTGGAAATGTCAGGTAAAGGACTCTTAGGCAGTCTGAAAACTGCACTAGCTCGAACGCTAGCAGTTGTCAGTGATTTGTGGGGAATAGGAAGAAGAACACATGCAACTCTTTGTTGTTTCCAAGAACTGCAGTTGTGCTGATATGTTAAAGGATAAATAATAAACCCCTTGTAAATGTTAAAAAACCCTACATGAGATACAAAAAGCAGAGTATAAAACATTTTCTTAAACTGTCACAGAATCATATGTCTAGGCCTTTGTTTTCCTAGCCCAATTCTTTTATGTTCCTGGGCTTGCAGATGCAAATATCATCTTCCAGTAACTTCTTTTTTCAAAACCTCTCCTAAAGGAAGACTCTCAACATTCATTTTGTTGCTCCAAATACCACCCATGTATGTAACTACTACGGCAAGAATTTCCTTCTGTGCACATACTATCTTTCAAAGTGCTTTTGACTTAGAAATAGAATCATGCAATCATAGAAAAATTAGGGTTGGAAAGGACCTTAAGATCATCTAGTTCCAACCCCCTTGCCATGGGCAGGGACACCTCACACTAAATCATGTCACCCAAGGCTCTGTCCAACCTGGACTTGTACACTGCCAGGGATGGAGCATTCACTTCCTTGAGCAACCCATTCCAGTGTCTCACTACCCTTACAGTAAAAAACTTTTTCCTTATATCCAATCTAAACTTCCCCTGTGTAAGTTTTAACCCATTACCCCTTGTCCTATCACTCCAATCCCTAAAGAAGAGTCCCTCCCCAGCATCCTTATAGGCCATAGTTTAATCACTAAATGTAAAAATCTGTTCAGTTGCCAGACTGCAAAATACACTACCTCATGGAATTGTGTCTCGTGTGTCACACAGGTCCTCTTCATACAGATGATCTGAAACCATTATCTTTTTTCTAAAAGAAAAAAGAAAAACACTAATTTTTGTATCTGCAATTCCTTCTCCCTTTATATTATTCTATTACTACTTCAAGCCTCCCCTAAGAGTTTCTGTCACGACTGAACAATCAGAATATACTCCATCAGGTTCAGTGTATCTTTATTCTGCCATATGATAGTTTCATTTAACTGGTTTAACTATTCAGCTATTGAAAACAGCTCTAGCAGAAAATCTTGATTATTCCGACTGCCTGGCAAATTCAATTCAATGACAGCTTCTGAGTGCTTTTAATTACAGTCAGTGTAACAGAATTCTGAGTTTATTACAGTTTTTACAATAGGGGGCCACATAAAATATTACTTCTGCTAGATGTTTTGTAGGTATTTTTGAAACCTAAAGCATATACACTTTCTCAGACCTTTCTTCCTGAGGCCAAGTTATAATCACATGATGTCAAATTGAACAGTATTATCCGTTACTGTTTTACATGTGAATTCCTTCCAATAATTTCTTTTTAAGTGTATTGTTGTTTGCATAAGCTGTAATCATGCTGAGTTAAAAAAAAAAAAGGATAATCAACCCTTGCAAATGTTTAAAAAACCCAAACAAGATAGTAAAAGTGGAGGATAAACCATTTTCTTAAACATCTGTGTCTCATCAACTGCTTCAAACAGATAAAGCAGGAAAATGCAAATGCTGATCAATTGGCTAAAGCTGGTCAAACCCCTGGGCTAAAGTGTCTGTCAATGCTCAGCTAGCTTACAATTTAGGAGCCTTGTAACTTCTGAGACACTTGAAGCAATCACTTCTGATCCTACATGCCATGATATAGAACACTGAAGAAAAGAGTGTTCAAAACAAAACACATGTGACACTGTGCCAGTTTAAGCCTGGCATATCGCATTTTTGGTTGTTTTGGTTTTCAGGAAACAAGTTTCAAAAGCATCCCCACAAAACTACTCAGTGCATGTGCTGTAACATCAGGTGTGTTTTAGCAGCATTTCAGCCATATTTTAGATCGCCAGAGTGGCATCAAGAGCACTATCAGCTCATGCTCTTTGGAAGAAATACTGCATTCAAAACAAATCACAGAAAGACAAAGTGGTCTGTCACACAGTCCTACTGAAAAAGCTGTGCATCATGGTCCAACACCTTACCTAACTGACATGGTGCTGAGGCTGCACACACTCCTATTAAAACGAATTCCCAATCGTTTAAGCATCAGCAACTTACTATAGCACCCAGATAGAAAAATTCATGTTTAACAATAGTAAATTAATTGGCTGCATTTCTATTCAGCCAGTATCAGTCAGCATCTAATCAGTATCACTCTGTGATATTAAGGATTACAATAAATTAAAGCAGCTATCACATACATGAGATCATTTGAATTGCTCAGACTCCTTACAGGTAGCCACTCAGCATCATCAGACTGTAAAAGGCCAAGGAGGTTCAAGCCCACATTTTAGACTGTAATACAGTTTAACAGCAGAAGTTAGACTCGTGGTTTAGTCTGGCATACCTTGCAATTCTCATGAGTTGTGAAAGAACACTGCCTTTTTCTGCTTTGACATTAAATGCTAGGTATGCCTCTTCAAGATCAACAATTGTACCCCAATGAATTTGCAGAGTGACATGCAGACGATGACAAGAATCTAGGCCTCCTTTTGAAGGAGAAAATTACAGTACAGATATTGCCACAGCCCACCACTTAATGGTGCTGGCAAACACTGGTGCAACCTGTGAAGACTTTAAGGTAGCCATTGACAACTTACAAACCAAAGGAAAGACTCCTACTGCATGTTCCTGAGGAAAAGCATATCTAAGAAATATGATCATCTGCTTGTTTCTGAGGAGGCACTGCCAGTGCTGATGCTGACAGGTTACAAGCATCAGAAAACACAGTATGCACAAAACATAATCCGGTTTCAAATAATTCCAGTGACTGGAATACCTGGATTTTTCTGCAGGATAGCAGATGTTATCAGATAGAAATGCCTTCTACCCAGAAACTGCTCCATAGACACTCTGTGCAAGTCTCACACTTGCAGTGCTTGTTTTCTGCCTGTGTGGGGACAGACATGACTGGTAAGTATGGCCAGTTTCTGACATCAGACATGTTGCAAGGGACCTGTGCTCTTCACTTTTCCATGCAGTGAACCTACAGATGACCCTATACTTACCTGTTACAGGCTCTGTTCTCCCTTCTGCCTACAGACCCTCCTGGTCAAGAGAAGGGTTTCCCTGTTATTAACTCATGTAAATAATGAATACTTCGAAAAAAGACAGCAGTGCTCTTACCAGCAGTACTTAGTTCAGAGGATTTTCAGTCTCATACAGTCAACCCCACAGCTAAGCAAGCCTTCAGAGAGCAGGAAGGAATCTCTTGGAAAAGCTGCACAACTAGCACTCTCCTTCCAGTGTGTAATTCACAGTTGCACTGAGTTTGCACCCCAGCTGGACAGAGATGAATTACACTTGTTTGGTGTGCTATTTATGACTTGCTGTGTTATCTCTTGGTACCCCAAACTAGAAAGACAAGCACAGGTCCACAGGTTTGAAGACAAGCCAGACTACAGTCCTCTGCCAAGCCCCTGTTTGTCTAGTGGGACATGCCTAAGATCCAGACTGTAACTACCCATACAATGAACCTACAATGGAGCAAATCTCCCCATCAGACAATAAAGCTGTCCTTGGCTCCATGGCGATTTTAGCGGTTCTGTCTTGCAGGCTTTCCTCCTGCAGTGCAAACAGTAATATAAAAACCTGTGTTTGTACAGTTTGCACTTCCTTTTCTAGCTGGATGTTGCTGCTTGACACCCTTGATTATCTAGCAAATCCACTGATCTCATTTTTCAACTTGGTTAACTTGTACAGACATAAAACACAATAACCACAAAACCTGGTTATCACAAAAATATTTAATCCCTTCTGTTTTACACACCTATTTCTTCAAGAAGCTACTTAACCTGTATTCCATTGGCCTAGACAATGTCAATGTCAGTCATGAAGTACTGGGCCTGAAAGAACTTCTCTACCATGACATGTCACTGTCAGGTAGATAATCTCCAACCTAAACCAGGATTACAATAATCCTCTTAAAAACAACAGTCTTCCTCTTACAAACTCTGATTATGACAGCAGCAAACGTTTCACACACCAACACAATATTCAAATCAGGGCCTCTGTTAAACAAACAGTGAACAGACTCTAAATAAACCCCTTCCAATACACTTTTATTTTTCCATTTAGAACACTAAGTGTCCACTCTGATTACGTGCTATCATCAAACAACTTAATATCCATGTTAAGCAAACTAATCATCAAAACAAGTGCTGGGTTTTTTATACTGATACCAAAAAGAGACAGGATCAGGATCAAGATCCCGAGAGGCTCAAGACAGCTTTTACCTGGTTCAGATCAGGTGTCACCTGACTGTAGTTGTACACAGAGTGCCACTGTATTTTCAACGTAACTTGTTTGGTAGCTGTGTTGAAGGCAGGCACTGACTGCTCCTCTGAAACTTGTAGAACAATGTGGAACAAACCACATATTTAATGCCATTTTGCTACAGACTGATGAAAAAAAGCCAAATGGCAACTTGTACACATCAGCAGCCTTTCACAATGTCTTCTCAATCCCTTAAAATCATGATTTTCATATCTGAAGCTTGCAAATCAAGGGCTTGAAAGATACTTGCTTATCACAAGCTACTGCTACCACTTCAGAGTATGACTACTGCGCACTGAATCTAATAGCGCTTTATGCCTGCAAACTATGTGAAAGTTAGAAATATTGTGAAAAACAAAATAACTGTTTCATGATATTGTTTAACAGCTGTGATTTGCCCAATTTTGTGGCCAAACTGGCAATCTGAGCACCAAAAGCCCAGGTTTTAGCACTATCTTGTTATATTGTAGATGCTCACCAGATAAGCACACAGAATCACAAAACTGTTGGGGTTGGAAGGGACCTCTGGAGATATCCAGTCCAAACCCCGGCCAAGGCAAGGCCACCCAGAGCACGTTACACAGGAACGTGTTCAGGCGGGTTTGGAATGTTTCCAGAGAGGGAGACTCCACAATCCCCCTGGGCATCCTGTTCCAATGCTGCGACACCCTCAGTGTACAGAAGTTCTTCCTCATATTGAGGTGAAACTTGTTTTAGTTTACGGCCACTGCTCCTTGTGCTGCTGCTGGGCACCACTAAAACACCATTCTCCTAGCACTTGCCTTTGAGATACTGATCTGCATTGATGGGGTCCCCTCTCAGCCTTCCCTTCTCCAGATTTAACAGGCTCAGCTCCCTCAACCCCTCCTCATCAAAGAGATGCTGCAGACCCCTGATCACGCTTGGGGCCTCTGCTGGACCCTTTCCAATAGCTCCTTGTCTTTCTTGTATGGAGGAGCCCAGAACTCCTCACAGTACTCCAGATGTGGCCTCACCAAGATCGAGTAGAGGGGAAGGATCACCTCCCTTGACTGCTGCCACACTCCCCCAATTCACCCCAGGGTACACCCTTGTCCCTCCTGGCTCAAGGGCACACTGCTAGCTCATAATCAACTGATTGTCCACCAACACTCCCAGGTCCTTCTCAGCTGAACTGCTCTCTAGTAGCATTAGAACCATCACCTCTGATTATCCCTCCACGATCACCATCAGTAACCAGAACAAATGCAGTTATTAACAGAAGAAGACTTGTCATGGCTACGTCAGCAAGGGCAAAGTGAAAGAACCTGCCACCCCCAAACGTTTGCCTGTGGGTTTGCTAACAAACAGAAGACCTGCTCTCTATCAACCTAGCTAACCGAGTTTCACCACAGCTTTCTGGCAACAAAAAGTTAAGACTTTCGGACAGGCGGAAGCACACACCCCTCTGCCCCGGCCGAGGCGCGGCACGCTTCTGCTCAGCGAGTCGTCATGCCATTACAAACAGGCAGGCTGTGCCCGACCCCTTGAGCTCTACGGGAGCCTCCCAGACGCGGTGGCACTGTCAAACGCTTCAGGTAAGCGGCAAGGAGTTGCTCCAATAACAACATCGAACAGCTTTGGGGCCACCAGGAGCCCCAAGGGCAGCAAGCACGGACCGACACACACCCGCCCCGCTTCGCCCCTGAGGTGAAGCAACACTGCCCCGGCCCCCCCCAACCCGCTGGGAAGACTCCGCCCCCATAACGCTCCGCGCCCTCATAGGCTGCCGTCGCCAGATGGCCCCGCCCCCTCGAGGCGCCCCGCCAATCGCGAAGGGCGATGTGTCTTCTCGCGCGTGTGGGCGGGGCCCGGCACCACCTCCCCACTCAGCCAGGGCGGCTGCGCCGGGGCTGCGTGTCGGCCGGTGGTTGGTGGCGCCGGCGCAGCCAATGAGGGAGCGGCACCTCAGAGCCGCCGTCTAATCGGCAGGCGAGCCGGCGCCGTGCCTGCCGCTGCGGGAGCGCCGCGCTACGCATCCGCGCCACGCACGCTCGGGCCTTGCGCGGCGGCGGAGCGCGGAACGCGATTGGCGGCCGCGCCGCTCTTGTCGCGAGGCGGCAGCCAATCAGGGTGCGCGGCGTCCCCGCGAGGGGCGCGGCGGGACGGAGTGAGGGGGGAAGCGGCGCGGCGCGGAGCGGTCGGGTCTGGCGTGAGGCGCGGCGGGATGAGGCCGAGCGGGCTGTGGGTGCTGCTGCTCCTGCTGGGGCTCGCCCAGGTCGCGCTTCTGGCGCGGGGCGCGGCGGCCGAGGAGGACGGCGATGATGGTGAGCGCGGGGGGGACTGGCGGCGGGATGGCGGCGGCGGCGGGGCGCGGCCTGGCTCCCCCGGAGAGACGCGGCTGTCCGCAGGCCGCTGGGCTGAGGCGGAGGAGGCAGCGCGGTGGGCGCAGCATGAAGGCGCTGGTGTCCCGGAGAGAGTCGTGGAGTCACAGAGTGGTTTGGGTTGGAGGAGACCTTAAGAGCATACGGTGGTAATCGCCTTCCTTGGGCAGGGACACCTCACACTTGAGCAGGCTGCGCTAAGCCCTGTTCAAGCTGGCCTTGAACACTGCCAGGGATGGGGCAGCCACAGCTTCTCTGGACACCTTGTGCCAGCGTCTCAGCACCCTCACAAGGAAAGACTGCTGCCTTAGATCTAACCTGAACTTCCCCTGTTTCAATTTGAATCCATCACCCTTTGTCCTATCGCTACAGTCCCTGATGAGGAGCCCCTCTCCAGCATCCTTGTAGCCCCCTTCAGATACCGGAATCTGCACTGAGGTGTCCACGCAGCTTCTCTTCTCCAGACTGAACAGCCCCAATGTTCAGGTGGTGCTCCAGCCCCTGATCATCCTCGTGGCCTCCTCTGGACTTGTTCCAGCAGCACCATGGCCTTCTTATGTTGGGGACCCAGTGCTGTGCGGCTGCTCTGCCGCACTGATTCTAAACGGGAGCGAAAACTCGCAATTAGCCATGGGGCAGTTACTGACTTTTTAAGTTGTCGGTAGAGGTAGATGTGCAATTCCGGTATCTGTTGACGCACTGTCTTCCTTGCCCTTCAGTTTCATGCATTCCGTGTGTTTCAAGCTGATTGTTTATTTTTTCCCAAAAGGAATGCAGTGTGTTGCTAGTTTCTTGGTGTTTCTTCCCATTGTCTTTGTATTTCTCTGCTGTGTGTCTTCTCCTTTCCCAAATTAGCTCAAACAAAGCTGCTCTGACTTACTAAGTTTAGCGCCTGTATGTAGGAGGCAGGTATTTGAAAGTGCTTCTTTTCCTTCGTTTCTCATTTTAAGCATCTTTCCTGTTGATTTTTGAGGAAATCCTATGTCTTTTGTGTTACCTACATTAAGGTGCTGTATGTTGGGCAATAGGGGTGGTCAGGGAAGATGGATTATGCATGATTTCCTGAACTCCTGTCCTGCAAATTCTTCCTCGGTGAATAGGCACTGAAACTTAGAGAAATGCATTTATGTCAGGTACCTTATCTGTGTTACTAACTGTACCATCTGTAGGATAAAGGATCAGGAGATTTTTCTTCTTTTAATAGGATATAGTATCTGCAATAAGGAGATACATATATTTCAGCTTAAATTTTAAAATGAAGATTCTGTATTATGTCTGTTTCTCTGCTTTTAGCTGGAAGACTTGGTTATCATCGCTTTGTAGGATGTGACAAAGCTTGGTACTGATTTCCCCCACTCCCTTCAAACGATGAAGTGACAGCAGTGATGTTACAGCAAAGCCTTGGTCTTGTGGCTGACAGCTGTAGCTCAACTTCTCCTGGAACGGATTCTCATCAGTATTTCCTATGCATAGTCTTATTCTCATTAGATGAGTTCTTGGGATCAAAGATGCACAGTGATGAAAGGATTTCCTCCTGTGTGCAAGTCGAGCACTAATGCATTACACAGCTTGAATCATTTTTCTGTTTCTGTTGTGTATCTCAAAATCTGTATAAATCACAAACCAAGCTTTACCAAGCCTTTGCCTTAATACTGCAAGTAATTAGAGTTTTCCATTTTTGCCCTTGGAACACAGACCTGTACAAAGTGGAATAAATTTACTTTGCAGTAAGTAAGTAACCTTATGTAAATGAGCTGTTCAGGAGATGAAAAGTTCAGACGAAACAGAAATTGTTGCACTGAATGGTTTTGGAAGTGGAGTTTGACTCTGGCAGTGAGGCAGATACACTCGCAACGAGGTTAGCCTGAATCATGACTTTTACACCCTTTGCCTCCTGTTGAAGGAAAAAGAGGGATCATGTAGAGAATTGATCCACTACAGAAAAATCTGAGGAAGACTGCTTTCATAAAATGGCTTTTGAATGCCCTGGCAGTAGACTGAGTCTTGACTTGGGTGTTTCTGATAACTGAGTCCAGCCAACTGGGGAACAGTCATTCAGTGTCCTCCTGAAGAGGAAAGTTTCAGGCAGAATCCTGAAGTTACGTCCAAGTGCAGGTTTTTTGTACAGGATTCACTCTGCTTAAAAAAAGTTTACAAGAGCAGACTTCTAATAAATGCTGGAAGTTCAGTGAAGCTACTGTCAGAATTCATTTCCGTTCAGATGGCTGTCCTCCTGAAGGAGGCCTGCCAGCCAACATCGTCTACCTGAAGTCTTAAAGTTGGTTCCATCATGCTGTTCAACTTGTGTAGTCTTGTTGAAATTTGTGGGAATGCTTTGCTGGAATAAAAGGGAGTAGTCCATATTCTACTGGAGGGCAGGTTTTAGCTGATACTTGTTGCTTTGTCCACTTTGCTTTGCAAGTAGCTTTAAGAAACAAAGGCACTTCAGTCTGAGTGCAGTTACTTTATTTTATTGAGCTGCCTTTATAGAAGTAACTGTTAACTACTTCTGGCATTTCAGCTGTCACAGTTAGACTAATTTTGTATCTGTTCCCTTCGAACGTTAAATCAGTGATGGAAAACTTCCTTACTCTTAATGAAAACAGCCCTGCTTGCTTATCCCGTACTTGATCAGGTCTTACAGTCTCAACACTAAAGAGAATGTGGAGGTAGCTATAACCCTGGGTATCAGTGAAGCTGGAGTCTATACAGGGTGAGTTTGCACTCATAAAGCCCAGTTTATAGGTGTGGTTAACTTCTTTATGTTTGGCAGTGCCTTCCTTATGCCAGTTGGGAAGAGCTGCAGTCCTGCTGTTTCGCACTACTGTCCTGCCATCCTCTCCTAGGAGGAGGAAGTGTGTGTGTCTAATACCCATGACAGTGTATCCCCATCAAGGAAGTTTTATGTTATAAAAGCTCTGTAGAGCTTTCAGGGAAAGATAAAAACTTACTTTGGTGATGGTTGTTGGATCTAGTGGTAATGATGTTTCCATAGGCGATGCTTTGTTCTCAGCGTTCAAATCCATGAGTCCATACCACAGTAGCTGTGGTGGCCTTTTTCCTCTGTTGGGGACAGGTAGTTACCACAGTAAGAAAGAATGAGGGTCACAACCTGGTGGTTAGTTTCAGACATGCATGAGCAGAACTGGCCTGGCTAGTTTTGCTCAAATTCCTTTGTGTCAGGAAAAACCAAGTCTGAAGTGATTTGCCTGGAAAAGCAATGAGCATTGCACAACTCCCTGGGAATTCAGGCACAGGCTGACCATGAGCAAACACCCTGCAGTGAAAATTAGCCCTCAAAAGTGCTGGACACATGTGTCAGCAAAAGTTTTGACTGCTTAAAACTAGCTTTTTCGCCAGGGTAGTCCCATAGGTATGTGACTGCTGGAGATTCACTTCCAGGGTGTCTGACAGTTCAGCCCTTTCACTGCAAGTGCTCAGAGGCAGCAACACAGGAGGCATTGTCCACTTGCAAATAGTGCTTTTTTCTGCTTCACAGAGCAGGTGAAGCAGTAGTAGTTCTTTAAGAAACTTAATCCAGGTGACTGCTGTTGTGTGTAAATGATCTCCTGTGATCTCTCTCCTCATCAGAAGCTTAAATATTTTGGTGGTGAATAAAGTTGGGTTTTAATTAAAATCGACATATTTTTGTCCAGGAGCACATATTGTTTTCTGAGACCCTATAGGCTTATTTCTTTAATACCTTCTTCTAACAGAAAAACAGCTATTGCAGTTTAACAGCATCATTTTGTCCACTGTGAGCTTGTTCTATAGTCTCCAATTGGTCTGAGAATAGTGGGGTTTGGGGTTGTTTTTCATGCATGGATACTACACATTTATGATTCTTAACTTCAAAATTCCTGGTGAAATCAGAGCATTTTCAGGATTCTCTTGCTGAATCAGTAACTCATATGTATGTGATTTACTGTCCTCCTACAGTAGCTCCTGTCAGCTTAGTCCAAGGCCAGTTAAAGTTGAATGGAGAATAGTTTTGATCAAGAAACCTCAATCTGTTTTGGTGTGTTGTTTTATTTGTTGGGTTGTTTCCTGATCCTGAGATTCCAAGTGGCTCAAAGGGCCTTAGTTTCATTGTTTTACAGTTTTTATTTGGGATGAGATATTGTCACTGCTTGGTTTGTGACTGAAGTTCCTTTCAAGTCATTCAGAAAGGTCTGCTTGCCTCAAGTGATAGCATTTAAACAAATAAAAGTTTTAAAGGAGCATTTGAGAGACGAAATATTAAAGAAATATGAAAGAAACTATCTTGAATTTCAAACCAACAAAGACTGGACCCGTTTAAAGTCTTTGCTTCAGGTTTCACATGCAAACTGCTTCAGTAATTCAACAAAACTGCTTTCTCTTTGAAAGACCTGTTCTGGACCAGCAGTCTTGGTCTCCTTAAATCTAAGGCCTCCCCGAAACCTCTTTGAAAGAAGTTTTTACTCTGTTTATTTGAGAAGAGTACCTGGCATCTGCAAAGTGGGTTTTCATGGGACTTGCATGACAGTCACTTTCTTATCTGATGTACACTCAGGCTGTGGCCTGATGCTGATCCAGAGCAGAGCGAGTGGGAAGCCTCTTCAATGAATGGCAGACCTGAAACATCACCGTAACTGAAAGGATACACTGAGGTTGCAGGGGTGGGATGGAGCAGTCAGGAACAGAAGCATAACATTCAAGTGCTACCTTTAAACCACCTTGTAAATTATATCATTTGCGTTTATAGCAAGTCTGTCAGAGCTTCAGTTTGGCAGAGCATAGCAGTCGTGGTTTTACAGGTATAGTGAGTAAGGGTACAAGGAAAAAGCATTGGGGAGAGATGACATCTGCTTTTTTGGTACAAGACAGCCAATTTTTCTAACCACAAGTTCCTGTGCTTGAAGGACAGCCCTTTTGCTGCATGTTGGAGGGCTTCTCTTTGAATTCAGGTGTCATCTGCATGCCCTTCTTGCCCAACAAAACAGGTCTCGCTTCCCAAAGTTCAACAAGATATGTAATGTGCTTTGGTAGCAACTGTCGCATAGCTCTGTATGTGTCTGTTTTGTTAGATTGCCTGCAAGTGCAAAAGTGCATGTTGACACTTTACTGAAATACTGATATTGTTGGCTGGTGCAACGTAGACAAAAGTGAAATGGTCAAACATCTGAGTCTAGGCTCTGTGCAAACTGAGGTAGCTGTCATTGTAACCTGTGTTGATACCTTTTGTCTTAACCACAGGATATACTTAATCCATCTTTAACCTGGTAGTGTTATTTTAATGCTAAAATTGCTGCAGTCTAGTCCATTTTGCATTTTTACCTTTCCAGAATCTGTTATAAAAGAAGCTGATGATGACAGTGATGATGATGATGATGAAGATGACGAAGATGATGATGATTCTGAAGTTAAAGAAGAAAATGGTGTATTAATCTTGAATGATGCAAACTTTGACACCTTTACTGCAGACAAGGACACTGTGCTGCTGGAGTTCTATGCACCATGGTGGGTTCACAGCCTGAGCTACCTCCTTAGGTGCAGGATGGGGTGGCTGTCAGGGGCTTCCCTGACAGGACACAGTCCTAAAAAGTGATTTAGGCTGCAGTTTTGAAGGTGATGTAGGAATATATTACCTGCAGGAGAAGCACTGGACTCTGCCATAGCCCAGGGTAGGAGATGTTTCTGATGGTGTAGAGATACCCTTTTTCCTCACAGATGTGAGTCATGCTGAGGGATCCCATGCCAAGTGAAGCACAATCCTGGTTCTGTGCCTGTCAGTGGGCAGAAATGGCCCCAGTGAGCCCTAGAAAAGTCATGCGGTGTGGTCTTGCAACCTGCTAGAATTCTTTGGCCTGTTCTTCTGCAAGCTTGTGTGCTTGCTCATCTAGATGGTGGAATGGAGGAGGCTTCCCTGGTAGGGGTATTGCTAAAAGGTTTTCCTTCTCAAGTTTAAATCTCTGTCCTTGCCAGAAGGGTGTAGTGTGAGTAAGGACTTGTTTGTTATACCAGTTTAAACAGTGCCTCATACATCTATGTAATGATGATAACTCTGCTGGCATGACAGGGTACACAGTACATTAGAGCATTTGGGGGCTACAGTGGTTTTACCTGCATATAACTAACAAGACAAAGAATTCAGTCCAGAATGTGTCTTCTCTTGCATTCATTCTTGTGGACAAAAACAATAGGGATGGTTTGTGGGGGGAAAACCAGAGTAGAATATATTGGCAGTCAAGTTGCTGAGTTAGTGTTGCAGCCAGAACCTCTTTTCCTTTGTGGCTTAGTGATATAAATACAACTTACTCATTTGTCCTTTTCTAGTCTTCAAATAGAGAGGGGAATATGATCTTGTGTGAGGTGGAGCTCCATTTTAACTAGTGCCACTCATCACAGAGAATCCTATCCCAGCTTGGCTGTAGGTACTATTTCTGCAGCTGTAGTTTTCATGTATGTCTGCATGAAAACTGAACATGAAGCATAATTCATCCAAGCAAAAGGGTGTGTGGTCATCACAAACTAAACACATTTTTTTTCTACTCCCCCTCCTGCCAATTGACAGGCTGAGGAGCACAGGCTATCTGCTATGCTTTGTTTTCTTCTTTTTTCTGGTTTCATCTTCAGCTTATCAAGCTATATGTAGCTTTTCTAATGCTGGTATCCTCTGTCATACCAGCTTTTGCAGCAGAAGCCTCTGATCTTCCCCAAGAGTTCTGCTGTGACCACAGAGTGAGAGCAGATGCTGTAATACTGTGGTGGGTGTGAGATTTCATTAGGTCAAATTAACTGCTGAGTCATTTTTCTCTTCAGTTCCATTCACGGTGCTAGGTAAAGGAGATTAATCAAGATTAGGAGAAGCTGAAGTCTGAATGAGATCATACTGGGAGGGGAGCAGGGAGGAAGGAGAAGTATGATACGAGGTGTGCAATGAGATAGAACAGTTGGGGTTTGAACAAACAGCATATTAGCTATAGTTACTTTATATTTTCATGATCAAGACAGTGCATCCTGGAGATGCAGAGTAGCAAAATACATTTCTCCATCTACTTGTGTCTTCTGGCAGGTGTGGACATTGCAAGCAGTTTGCTCCTGAATATGAAAAGATAGCCAAAACTCTGAAGGATAATGACCCTCCTATTCCAGTTGCCAAAATAGATGCTACTGCAGCCACTTCGCTAGCAAGTCGTTTTGATGTCAGTGGCTACCCAACCATCAAGATCCTGAAGAAAGGCCAGCCTGTTGACTATGATGGCTCTCGGACAGAAGATGGTAAGCGCCAGTCCTTTGCAATTCTCTATAAGAAAGCAAAGTAGTATATGGTCCTGCTTCTTCATGTGACTATTTTGAAGGACTTTGATCTTAAGCTAGTTTATATCTTAAGCAAAATAATATTACAAAGGCTGAAATTTTGCTTCTCAATTTCCTGTGCACTAGAGGACAGCTTTACAGGTAGTTGGTAATGCTGTTACTGATGAAAGTTTCTAGAAATATGATGTGACTAGAGGAGGAGGTAGTCTCATGCTTGTTGAAGGATCAGCTAATAGAAGCATCTGATCTATACACTGACTGTATATAAAGCCACTTGGTTTTTTGCTTAAGGAGTGTGTCCAACTTCAATCAGAGTGGAAAAACAACCATTTGTGTCTATCTTGAGATAGAATTCTATGTGCTACAGTGCTGCAAGGTACTGATCTGTGTTCTGCATAAGTAAGATGCTTTGTGGGGTGAAGAGAAGACCTCCTTAGCAATAATGAAGTAAAGCATAAAGGAGCTTGATTAAGAGAGTGTTCTTGTGTAAGCTGTGGTCCAAGACAGTGCTTGCCGCTCTGATTTGAAGTTCTTGATACCAAGTCTTGCATTCAATTTGCTGCTGATATGATAATGCAAACATGCTAATTGGGTTTTTGAACTCTGTTTCAGCAATTGTTGCCAAAGTCAAGGAGGTTTCTGACCCCAATTGGACCCCTCCACCAGAAGCTACGCTGGTATTGACCCAGGATAATTTTGACGAGGTTGTGAATGATGCTGACATAATCCTAGTGGAGTTCTATGCACCATGGTAAGCAAGAAGGCAGTCACCTGTACCTTCCTAGCACAGCTGGCCTGAGTGTGCTTGGTTTCTGTTGTTACACCTCATTTTTAAAGAGGCTTACCTTGTACAGGTGTGTGCAGCTCTAATCTGGACCTAGGGTCATGGTAGAAATCACTTGAAGATTAGGTTGGATCTGTGTCTCAGCGAGAGGGGGTCTCCAGAACTTCCCTGAAGATTCTCCTCATTTACTCATTTGGGAACACATTGAAAAGATGCTGAAAACCAAAGACAGTTGATCCCTAGTTCAAAAATGGCCTCTAAAAATGGAACTACCTATAGTAATGTGACATAGACATAGAGGCTAGCTTCAGATTGAAGAGACAAGTCTACCTAGACTGAAGTCTGTAGATCGAATAACCCCATTTCTACTTTCTTCATTCTGGAAGACTTTACTGTTCCACTTCAGCGGTAGAAGGTACGTAGCAGGACTCATGGTTTCTAAAAGCTCCCTCCCCTCTCCTTCCCTAGGTGCGGGCACTGCAAAAGGCTTGCTCCAGAGTACGAGAAGGCTGCCCAGGAGCTCAGCAAGCGCACACCTCCTATTCCCCTGGCTAAAGTCGATGCCACTGCTGAAACTGAGCTCGCAAAGAAGTTTGATGTTACTGGTTACCCAACCCTGAAAATATTCCGCAAGGGCAAAGCTTATGACTACGGTGGTCCACGGGAAAAATATGGTACTGCAGCTTCTGCTCCTTCCTATTGTCTGAGGGCTTTGACCACAGATGTTTTGATGTATCTATAGGACTTGCAGACTTGTTAACATCAGCAATGGTTGTTGGGGAAGCCTGGAAAACTCTGTCCTCATACCTACATGGGCCAGCAGTATAAATCTGTCTCTAATCTTCAAAATGTTTTATGGTGGTACTATAAGTTCTTTTTAGTATTAGGTTAGTTAAATACCCATAGTGAAGTGCTGGCCATATGAGTAAATGGGCAGCCTTTATTTGCACTGGAATGCACTATAAGGACTGGCAAAGTACTCAATATTAGGTTTCAGTAAGAGGGAAGACTTAAGACTATCCAAGTAGAACTTTGGTTCATATCAGGACACAGTGAAGTGTCTGGAATTCTAGAAAGGGGGATTACTTGAAAGATGAGCTGATATCCATAGAGCTTATGTTTGATCACCTCTTCTGAAACCAGGCTGAAAGAGAATATCCAGAACTGCAGCTTTAAAGTCTTGGACCATGGTTTTGCTGATTTGGCCTTAAAAGACCAAATCTTTAAGTCTTAAAGAACTTAAAGTTCTTGTGGGAGGGCTGTACAGAAAGAAAGGTGTCCACAGGAAATGTGGTATTAAGCAATGTCTTGGAGGGAATGCCTGGACCTTTCAGTTCAGTAAATATTCTAAGCAACTTTTTGGGGTGGGTTTGTCTTGCAGGTATTGTCGACTACATGATTGAGCAGGCTGGGCCTCCATCCAAACAGATTCAGGCTGCCAAGCAGGTACAGGAATTTCTGAAGGATGGGGACGATGTCATCATCATTGGAGTCTTTAGTGGAGAGACTGACAAAGCCTATCAGCTCTATCAGGAAGCAGGTAAAATATGAATGAAATCTCTGTTTTGGTGAGATTCAGCCCAGGACTTCAGGCTTAGAGACATCCTTTATTTCTGCTCTTAGTTCAGTTGGGTGAGGCTGGAGAGCAATAAGAGGAAGGAGATTGAAGGGTGATCTTCCACTTGTATTCTGGCTCATGGCAGATTTTGAGACTGTAACTGAAATATCAGCCAGTCACAGGAGGTACTTCCTCTTAGTATTGTGTCCCTAAAAACATGTGGACTAGAGAGGATGGAAAATTCCTAGCTGAGGAATGAATCACAACGTAAGGCCTTGCTAGCTTTGCTGTCTCCTATTGCCTGTTTCATATCTGACAGTTCCAAAGGCTGGGCTTTGCCAACTTGTTTGGGATAGGAGGACTGGAGAAACAATCATCGTCCACCCCTGGATCAGTTTAGCTATAGCAGCGTTTATTACAAACCCCTTTGACTGTGACACATTGACGGTCCTGTTAATGACCATATTTGCTAGCACACAGAAGAGACTAAGCACTTGAAGTGTTCAGTCCCTGTAATCAGTCCCTTTCTGTTACATGATCAAACAACTTGCAGTCAGTCATGGTTTCTGCCAGAGTGGCAGTGTGGGCAATTTCCCCCTGGCTACACCTGCTTCTGGGGCTGCTGTTATTTATAGTTGGATTAGGAGCTGATTTGGTTGCTCCAACAAGATACAGAACTGCTTCCCAGGCTGCCGCAAAGCAAATAGATGGGCTAGGTGACCTTGTGAGTTCCTTTACAGCTCTACTTTCTGCTATCTGGGGGGGAGCCAAGAGGTAGGAGCCTGATAAGCAAATAGCTGTTTAACTGGATATGTTTTGGAAGCTGTTCAAGGTTTTTGAATATGTAGAATAAGTCATGCAGTAGATGGGTTGTTGAACAGCATTCAAACAGTGCTACTTGAATTGTATGTATTTTTGCATGCTTCTCACCCCTGGATGAAAGCCGTTCTCCAGACTCGGGGTGTTTTCATGTCCCACTGAGAATGGGAAGAGAGTTTCCTTGCAGTGCAGTCTTGAGATTCCAGTCAGAGGCTGACACTTCACTTCTTGATGACTTTCCTTCTCCCTATCCTTAATTTTCAGCTAACGGTTTAAGAGAAGATTACAAGTTCCATCACACCTTTAGCAACGAGATTGCGAAACTATTGAAAGCATCTCCAGGAACAGTGGTTGTCATGCAGCCAGAAAAATTTCAGTCAAAGCATGAGCCCAAGATGCGTGTTTTGGATCTTAAAGTGAGTACCTGATTCAAAGCTAGAAACTTTGTGTATGGGTTGAAGGTTCTCTTTCTTTGTATAGATGAGCAGTTAGCGTCATCTTGTTGGAAACACTCCACTAGACATTTGAGGCAACCTGTTTGTCCCCTAAAGCTGTGTTGCTTTGGTTGATTAGTTCATGGAACTAACCCAGAAGTTATGTATTCAAATAATAATTTACCACTAAAGTTTTCAGTTTAAGTGTAGGATGCTAAATTATCTTAGCGCTCAAGGGTTTGAAGAATATGGTGACAGCATTGTTAGTAACATGCCCCGGTTTTTCATTCGTGCATGCATCAAAATTCAGTTTTCAGTACTGTGTAACAGAAATACCACTTAAATCCATTTCTCGGAACGTTTTTTCCCCAATTTTTTTAAGCAGGACTCTACAAATGAATCTGAGATTAAAGAGCATGTGATAAAATATGCTTTGCCTCTGGTTGGCCATCGCAAGCCTTCCAATGATGCTAAAAGATATGCTAAACATCCTCTGGTGGTTGTCTATTACTCTGTAGACTTCAGTTTCGACTATCGTGTTGGTAAGTTTGCTGAGATACTGTTCTTCCACTTCAGAAGGAAGCAAGCAGGAAATGACATGAAGTTACTAATCCCATTGTGTTCTGGTTTTTCAGCTACCCAGTACTGGAGAGGCAAAGTCTTGGAAGTGGCAAAAGACTTCCCTGAATACGTGTTTGCTGTTTCTGATGAGGAAGATTATTCTTCTGAAATAAAAGATTTGGGCCTGCTTGAGAGTGGAGAGGATGTCAATGTGGCCATCCTGGATGAAGGTGGCAAGAAATACGCCATGGAGCCAGAAGAGTTTGACTCTGATGTACTCAGGCAATTTGTGATGGCATTCAAAAAAGGTACAGTTTTTAAAATAGGGTTTGCTCTGTGTCACCTTCCAAGAGTCTCTCCTGAGGCAGTGGCTACAATAAAGTCATATATGCAACAGGACAGTGCTCTGTGGCTTAAAGCTTTTGGATGATTCTTTCCTCTTTGTTTTAAATCTTAGTTAATTTGCTTTGTTGCTTGAGCTATGCTTTGGCATCTAGCTGTATTCTAAACTTGAGCATGTCTGGCAAGCCTGAAGTGTTCTTGCAGCACTTCAAGAGAGAAGTGATCCTATGTATTTGGGACTAGTATGCTAAATCACTGCCTAATACGTTGTGTATGGACAGTCATAAAAAGAGGGAGAAAGGTTCTGGGGAATTGTGAAACAAATTGTTACCTGTATTCACAAGGTTATTGTGCTAAATGGTCACTAGCAAACTCACCTGTTTATTGTGCAGAGGTAAGTTCATTTACTGGTGCAATGCTTTTTCCTGGTGGGATGATGTGTGTCTGCCCTTTTGTGGGAGAGTGTAAGGATCACCCTTACTGTATTCTAACAGTGTGTGTTTTGCTTCCTTCTAGGAAAACTGAAGCCTATTGTGAAGTCTCAGCCAGTGCCAAAAAACAACAAAGGGCCTGTGAAAGTCGTAGTGGGTAAAACTTTTGATACCATAGTCATGGATCCAAAGAATGATGTTCTCATAGAGTTCTATGCCCCATGGTGTGGCCACTGCAAGAAACTAGAACCAGTGTACACCGAGCTAGGCAAAAAATACAAGAATGAGAAAAACCTGGTCATAGCTAAGATGGATGCTACTGCTAACGACGTGACGAATGACCACTACAAAGTGGAGGGATTCCCCACTATCTACTTTGCTCCGAAGGACAAGAAGAACAACCCTATTAAATTTGAAGGCGGGGACCGAGATTTAGAGCATCTGAGCAAATTTATAGAGGAGCATGCCACAAAACTCTCCAGAACAAAAGAAGAGCTTTAGATAAGATGAGGGTGGTGAAGAAAAATTGTTCGTACATTGTAGTTAAAAGCAAGTTACTGACAAAACCTTGAGAGAAGAATTAAGCAAGGAAATTCTTGAGCAGTAAAGTAATTACAGTATCTTTTTTTACATGGCAGAAGAGTTTTTTTCCGGACACTGAACTCCTCTGATATGAATGTCTTCCCTTAGTTACGGTTTTGGTCTTTGGAGAAAAATACATCCTTTATTTTTTTGTGACTATCTTGAGCTTGGTTATTTGACCCCAATGCAGCTGGTTTTTAAGTTAAAAGATAATACCAAAAAAAGAGAACCAGATCCCTCTGCCAAACAGATTTCTCTGTCTTATTTGTTGGTGTGGTTACTAGGGGGGCAGTGTTTTGATCCAGTCTGTAATGTTTCTGTATACCTATTCACATGACTGTATCACTGTATTCATTGCTGAGGGTGAGAACGAAGGGTTTTTTTAAAGTATGGACAAGTTATTCAGTCCTGTTGAGATAAGACACAGTGACTCACAAACTGAATGTGCTTTAGACCTGTCTACTTTTGCTCTGTGCCCCTCTGTAGAGAGGGCAATGCTAAAACAGCAAGTTTTTCTAATTTGCCTGTCTTATTGACTATGTTGACTCATTTATATCTTAGTCTTCCCAAATATGTTTTGGAGTAATTGGTGTGTGGCAGAAAGCACCTAGTGGGTGGTAATGCTTGGATCCCGGCATCAGATCTGTGTGTTACTGTCTCCTTTCCTTTTGCAGAGAGGAAAGTTTAGTAGTGATTCTTCGAGGAAGCAGACTGAGACCTTCTGATGAACCTTATGCAGTTACTGCAGGTACAAAGGATGGTCGCATCTTTCCTATGCTCTACTTGGGAGTATGTGTGTTTAAAAGTGGATTTTGATCTTGAATGTCCCAGTAGTAGGCCCATAAATTTAAAGGACATGCTGGGGTGGCAGGTTTATGTACTCCAGAAGCACTGTCTGCCTCTTCTCAGAGATGTGATGCTGTAGTGTGTGCAACTTAAGTGTTGCTGGGGCAGTTTTGATGCAAGTTTCGTTTTACAGGTAGTGCTTCTCCTCTAGCAGCACTGCTTCCTGTCTTGCAAAAGACCAGTATCATCAGTCTTCCTTCAGTATTTCCTTGTCGCATTAGTTTTCAGCTTTCTGGATGGTGTGCAAATCTGAAACCACCACCCAATTTTTTTCTTCAGGGGAGATGCAGCCTTCTATGTAGCAGGAATAAACCCATGTCCAGGAGGTGGCTATTGAGGTATAGTGCAAGTACCTAAAGGGACCTGCAAGGGGATGTGCAATCCTTTTTCTTCCCTATTGCAGTTTGCATCCTTGTTGAAGGGACTGATGCCTTGACAGGAGACTGTTCCTCGCTGTTAGCCTATGCAGTTTGTTGCATTATCCTTGCAGAGCTCTATGAGGCTGCGTGAAGGCTTTCTCTCAGAAATTTAGCTGAAGCTAGTGAACAAAGCTCACCAGATTATGAATGAAGGGGACAGTATCAGATCTCCACAGTGTCAGGGTGTGCTTGAATGCTATTCAGGTCCCGTTGTTTATCAGCAAAAGCTGGGAAGTGCTAAGCAGCTATTCAGGATCAGATCTCAATTGCTGCTTTGTGATAAAGCAGTATAATAATTCATTTCAGGCCTTGGCATTGTCAATCTCTTCATATTAGAGGGCTTTTTCTCTACTGTCCTTAAACGTACAGCTATCTGTTAAGCTTAGGCAATATTTTACCTAGAAGATTCTTACCACGTGCATTATCTTCCCATTGTTTGCAGTTTCAGTTTGCAGCTTTTCTGTAGGGCATTCAAAGGCTATGATCTGTGATAAATGTCCTGTGCAGGCAACAGGACCAAGCTCAGACTGAGCTGAGCACCAGCTGTCATTAGTAGTGATTTTTTCAGCTTTAGAAAGTGGACATAGCCAGGTAGCGAGTTCTGTCCTGTCTGCCAGTTGAGATCAGCTCAGTTCTTCAAATAACACTTCAAGGCACAGACTTCTTGAATCTGTTCTTAAACATTGTTCAGTTTCTGTCCTGAAGCAAATACCTCACTTAATACTGCAGGGAACTAAACTGCTTCTGCTTGGTAGTTGCAGGCTTATAGGGATTTACTCCAAAGCAGATGTTGTCTAACCAATGGGAGGATATGGATAAATACAGACCATGTGGGAGGGAGGCTGAGATGACTGCAGTGAGAGCTGAAGCTCCATTCTTTTGAGGATGAGAAGTTTTTAAGTTTTTTGCTTCTCCTCTTGCAGGTGCTGACTTCCTAAGGCTGTCATTGCCAGTGCTGTGTTGTTTCTGTAGACTGCTCCCTCCCAGCAGAAGCTGACACCAGTCTGGGTTGAAAACAACCTCTGGGGCCTGCTGGGAGCCCTGGTGGCAATAAAAGGCAGGAGGCCCAGGGCAGTGTCTAAGGTGTGCTTGCACAGCACTCCAGCCACCTTCTTTTTCCTTGCCTCCACAGGTGGAGACAGCCTGGTACACTGTTACTTTAGGGCTGAATGCTGTTCTGGAGCAGCAGTGTCCAAGTCAGATCTGAGTAAGGAAGAATACACTAGCTGTAGTATTGCTAACTTTAGGTTCTTGACAGCTGTGAACTGCAAAGGCAGGCAGAATTATTCCAGGCAGGTTATGAGTTTAGACTTGAGCGGTTGAGGGAATCAGGATCTGATCCATTCTTACACTAGTGTCCTCTGTCCACATTTCCTGTGGGTCCTTGGCTATACCACACATGTTGGCAGGTAAACCTCATAACTGATGTGTTTATCTTGGTCACTTCCCAGCAAGATCATAGAACAGTTAGGACTGGAAAGGACCTTAAGGTCATCTAGTTCAGATAACTGGTGAAGAGCCTGTGTGTGTGTGTGTGTGTGTGTGTGTGTGTGTGTGTGTGTGTGTTTTAGGGAATTTGGCTTTGGTTTTTCTGTGGAAAAAGAGTTTCACAGCTGAAGCAGTGCAGAGCGGGACTCTGTCAGCAACTCTAGCCAGAGGCACTGAAATGCTGTAGCATCTCTTCTCAGATGCCAGGGTTTTTCAGCCAGTGTTACTGCACAGCTTGAAGTATGGAGGTGTAACAGGAATCCGTGAGCACCACTGCAGTGCAAATCAGGGGAGGGCTCCCAGTTACCAGCTAGGAATGGTTCCCCTTCATTTCCTGTTGGGTCTCATGGTAAATTGCATGAAGCCATGCAGGAAAAGCATTTTCCTAACGTGTGACCTGTCTTGGTACCTGTTTCCAGAATCCCATATAGCTCACAAGTCAGCTTGTTTCCTTTCACTTTCTTAGGTTGCTCTGCACTGAAGCTGTTTCCTTGAGACATAGCTCTGTGTGCTCTCAGAGGCCACAGACTGGTGTCATGTTAACATTGATGCTGGGTTTTCTGTATCATGGACAGCTGGTTTTATATGAAGCCACTGTGCTGTTATCTTGACCCTTTGCAGCATTGCTTTCGGCATCATTCCTGAACGTCTGGACAAGCTGTGTACACACCATGAAATCTAAATTGTCATGCCTTTGCAGAGGCTGGGTGAGACATCATGGGTCTGGAAGGGCTTGGGTCCAGAAGGACATGGTCATTCTCCAGTTTAATTTCTGCGTATAGAGGGGAAGAGATTTGCTCTGTGAATTGCCATTAATCCTTATGTTAGGAAGGTGGAAGTTTCAGAAATGCTGTTTGTTCAAATCCCAAGGTGTATGTGGTTTGATTAACAAAAAAGTAAAGGAGATAAAGCTAGATTTAATCCTATCACGCAAAGAAAACTGTTATCACAATTGGTAACCAAATCCTCTGATGGATTTCCATATGCTGGGGTTTTGAACAGCCAGTTGTTTCTTCATAGTGAAAGTTGATGCTTGTCAGCCTGCTCTTGCTTAATGCTCTCCTCCTTGCTTTATCCAAGTTTGCTTTGCCCTTCTGAAATTCAGTATGCTTCGTCTTGCAACAGGGGAGAATTCATCTGCAATACAGCCTGGTAAATTGCTGCTCAGAATGGTAGAAGCAGAGTGAAAGAAAATACAGCAGAAGCTGGGCTCAAAAAAAAAAGGCAAATGGTAACTGAAATGTCCATAAAGTCAGAGAAACCAAGCCTAGAAAGGACCATTTACTCTCCTATTCTGATTGCTTTACTTATCAGGTCATTAGTTTTCATCTTCCTGTGTTTAGCCTAATAACTTGTATTTAATGTATGCAACACAACCAAAGCTCTGCAACTCTTAAGTGCTGATGCTACATTAATATTGATTTCTAACCCACAGAATGCATTCAGGAAAGGGAACTTGCCTCTTAAGAGGTACTGCTTTGAGAAAGGAAAGCAGTTTTGCATTTGCTTGCCATGTGAAATACTTAATGTGTTACTTTTGCTAATGTTTTTGGAAAGTAGATCTTAGCCATGTATTTTAATGTGGGGTTTGGCTGCTCTTTTGTGCTTTGAGTTGTTTCTGCTCTCTTACAATATCAAAAGATTATAGAAACTAAAGGACAGCAGGAAAACTCCAGTAGCTGAATAAAGCCATAGCTCTTCCCCAGCCAGCAGATCTTCACAGAGGGTGTAGTGATAGGTGGGTTGAGCTTTGTTCAAAGAGCCTGGAAGAGCAGTAATAGAGCAGATGCAAATCCAGAGAGGTGTTTATTGGTATTCTACCCTGTCCATTCAAATGTAAGTGACCTTACTAATAATCTGCCTGACTCTTGTTTTGCTGAGAGATCACCCTTAATGTTCGATTTGAACAAACCAGCCAACCTTTCAATAGAAAAACCACATTTTAAATAAAAAAGAAAAAGGTCACAGCGGGCTTTGTTTTTCGTTCTTTCACTTTAAGATGCATCACAAGTATTAAGGAGATCCTGGAAGCATGCTGTTTTCTGTAGTGGCACAGCAGTTGGGTGTAAGGGCAGCACTTCCGCATGCTGTCCAAAAGAACAGGTAAGGATCAGAAGGTCTTTCTTTGATCACAGTGATGTGGCCACAGCTTTAGTGGTAGGAACAATTCAGTGTGTGTTATGTTCTTGGGGTTTTTTGTCCTAATGGTGCAGTCTGTTTTGCTGAGAACTGTAGGAATGGCCAGCCTTCATCAGACATACAGTACCTAAACTCAGCAGCCTGAAGGATCCTGTTGAGTTACGGATGTATAAGGAACAAGCCAACCTCTTGGCTGTGAAAATCTGTACTTTGAAAGACCAGACCTAACTCTGATGGAAAACATACTGCTTGGAAAGGAAAAAGGAAATAACAGGCAGTACCAGGTAATTCAGCTGTCACCAATATATGCCACTAGAAAATACAGATCAGTAACTATGGGAATGGAAGAAAATCTGGGAGAAGATTTAGGCTGAGAAATTAATCGGCCCAGTCATAGAATAAGTAGAATAGTATGAAGATGTTCTAGTGAGAACTGTAGATGTGTTACTGTCTGGGGGGGTAGGAAAAAGGCACAAAATTGATTTTGTTTGAAACCTTCCTCATTTTCATTAATGGCAAGATGAAATCAGTAACCAATTTAGACTACACATTTTTAATGGTGATAAAAGATTTAAAAAGCATTGCCTGACTCAGAGAGGTGCTCCTCTAACAGACAAAAACTAACAGCTAAATTTAGTTGCTTCAGCATCTTTGACTTCAGGGACTCCATCCAAATGCGCTCAAACATAGTGCTGGACTCGTGTTTGTTAGCCCCTGGAAAGGAGCGGTGTTTATGTGGTTCTCTAGTGTCTATGATGCTTCCTTTGTCCCAGGTCAAGTTTTCTTTCTTCTCTTTCATTAACTTGAAGCCAGTGTTTACCTTTTAAGAATAGGAAAGATACATCCAGCATTGTGGTGGCAATGACATTTCCCTCATCACAAGTCATGATTTATTAAATCAAGACAAAGACTTGGCACCTAACAATAGGTAGCTGAAATACAAAACCTGAAGTTTGGTATCTGGGATGCACCTACACAGGGAAGACCCTGCTGGTTTGGGAGAATTAAGTACCTGAGACAAGATCCAAAACAGACAGGGCAGCAAATTGGGAGCAATCAAACTCCAGCCATAAGGAAATGCTGAGGAAAGGGCCCAACAGCCACCTCTCTTCCAGGCTTGACAGATTTCTTGAGGTCCTGGGAATGTGCTGGCAGTCTGTTGTGATCCTCAGCATAAAACTCCCTCTGGAAAGCAGGTGCCAGACATGCTCCATCACAGAATTTATCTCGAAGCAGGAGCTGTGACCCTCTGTTTTTATAACAGTGGTTTCTCTAAACTGCCCTGAACTCCTCAGCCTTTGGCACACGTGAGGAGGCCATGTTCCCTGAGCCCAGACTTTGGATCGTTCATCAACCCTCCCCTTCTCCAGCCTCACAGTTTCTCCTAAAACACAAACCTGATACACTCTTGGGTTTGCCCTGGAGCTTTAAACCCCCACGATTTCTGATTCTTCCTCCCTTCTAGCCTTTGTTTTCTATTGGTTTTTTAGTCTGTCTAATGCAGGGTTTAACTATTTGTAACGCCCAGTCACAATGGAGTCTGCAATACATCTTGCCGAGGAGTGGCTGCAGGAAGCACGTGGCTGATAATTCTCTATGTCACTTCGGTCCGCATCCACACTGGCCACTGTGAGGCGCAGTTACTCTTTATGTAGCAGGGTCTGTCTCAAAGGGTCATCTGTAAGGAGCACCCTGCTGTGCGTTTGCCCGTCACGGCGCTGATCTGAATTAGCAGGATCTGTTCTGTGCTTTGGAGGCTTGCAGGCAAACTGAGCCACCAAGAATTTGGTGGGAAGTAACAGGTTTTTACTTTTTGGGGTGGTTTCCCTTGTGCTAAGTAAAACTGAGACACTGGGAATGGTGGATTAATATTGCATAGAATCATAGAATGGTTTGGGCTGGAAGGGACCTTAAAGCTCATCCAGTTCCAACCCCTGCCACAGGCAGGGGCACCTTCCACTAGAGCAGCTTGCTCGAAGCCCCTGTGTCCAACCTGGCCTTGAACACTGCCAGGGATGGGGCAGCCA
>WYDI02027883.1:86378-112594 GCA_009867235.2 Psittacus erithacus
AAAAGACTAGTCAAATGCAGTAGTGGGAAGGGGGGAAAGAGAGAACGAGGAGATCAATCTGTAACTGACTGTGAACAATCAATTGAGATAACCCACTACATTCGGACCAGCTGAAAGCTGAACTTCACCACAAAGCAATTTATACCACCCTCATTCGAGTCCTCCTAGGTTAGGGCTAGTAAGGAACCGGCGCCCTGGCCTTCCCACTGGCAAACTGTCCTCTCTTTCAATCGCGACAGGCGATAAAAGCCACGATAGCAACAAAACGCCGTTAAAAAGCCGTCCCTTTCCCCTGCGCCGCCGAGCTGCATCCTGGGAATGCGGGTATGCAAATGAAGAGATCCCGCTCGCGGCTGCTTCCCGCCCCGGAGAGGAGCGGCGGAGAGCGGTCTGTTTTCCTATGCAAGCCCGCCTCCTGTTCCCTTCAGCACTCCAAAACCGAAAACGCATATTGAGTCGCCTTGGTGAGCAGCTAGGGGTAGCGCACGGTCAGGAGCAAGCTGCTAGATGTGGACCTTGGTGTCTGAGAGCTTCCCCTTGGCGTGTTTTACAGGTGCTTCTGCGTGTAACGAGCACAGTCTCAATAAGCAGTGATTCATGTGACTCAGTTTCCCCTGGGCTGCTCTTTCCTTTCTCAAGAGGGCTGGTTTTGCTGTGGTAACACAGCACGTCCCGTCTGCCTGGGGGAGCTCTGGGCCAGATGCAGCCGCATTCACTCCTGTGGTTAAGTGTCAGTTAATCTCTCTAATAGCTACCTTTTTCGTTTCCCGAAGGCCTATTATTATTGAAGAAAGCTGGGTTCTCCTGGACTGGGAGGGCTCTCAGATTTTTCTCTAAAGGCCTGTGAGTACTCATCTCCATTGGCTATTAGGTCTAGTGTAATTTTTCATTGGAGGTGTCTCCATAACTGACTTCACCAGATGCTTCCCCGCTCAGCCTCTCATCAAACTTGCAACACCTTTCTTGGGTGCCTGTGTATATTCTGGGGAGAATCTGTCCTGGTTAAAAGATGGGCAGAGGAATGTGCAGTCTTATCCCTATGGTCCTCTTCTGGTGAGTGTACAGCAAGATGAAATATGCCCAGGCTGCATGTGATTTTTGTGCTCGCTGCAGAAAGGCACAAGTATTTGGTTGTTTGAATTCCCAACACATATGTAGAAGATGACTGTCTGTCTCTCCTCTGTTGCTATGTTTACGTAGTGTCTCCCCCTTGACCATTCCCATAGCCAGGGGGATAGGCGCTCTTTTCCTGTGGTGGCCTTGCAAACTGCCACTGCAATTGCTATTGCATGATGTTTTGAGAGGAGCCCCAGTGACAGTATGAAAGTCTGATGAAGTAGACTTAAAAAATCTAGTGGCTCTCTTGGTTCTGGAGACATCCATGATTATAGACAGAAACATGAGGTAGGTCAAACTGTAGCAGGAAAGGAAACTCACCACTCAGTCAGACAGCTTTCAGAATGGCTCTGTGTTATGTACAGAAATCAGCTGGACGACCCCTCTCTGCAACGGCGAAACAGCAAAACCTGAAACAGAATGTGATAAAGCAGAGAGAAATCCTTCAAGGGCAACAGTTGCTGTACTTGCTTTGGAAACATATGATAAACATTATAAACATTCCCTGCATATTCCCCTGAATGTTCATTTTTTGTCATGCTGAAGATACCCATCTGTAGAAAAGGTGGGTGAAGACATAGTAAAAGGGTGAAGGTTAGCAAAGGGTGGGTGCTTAAATGTTTGTGTGGATTACTGCTTGCAATGTTTTGACTTTGTTTTGCAGCTTTTTCAGCTATCCAAAACTAAAACCTTCATATCCAGTCCTTATCTTGCATTTTTGGAGCATGGGCTGAAATTAAACATAGACAGAGATAATCACTGAGATGCTAAGCTTCTGCACTTTGATATTAATTTATTCTTCCTTCTTTTCTTCTAGGAAAGTTTTATTACATGTCATTACTACAAACTGAGTAAGTTCTGGTCTGTTTGATTTAGTCTGGGTTTCTCTTTTACTTGCTTATTAGAAGGTCATGACTCAGATCTTTATCTGCCCAGCTTTCTCTTCTGGAACCAATTGCAGGAACACGAATCAGGTCCAACTTGTTGTCTAGTCCTGCTGACAGAGAGAACTCTTCAACAGCAGAAAGTACTGAAACTATTTGGAGTCTGTGGTGCCATTCATTGTGGCTACAGAAATTTTCATTACCATAGAATTGTTTGCAAAATGGCTTATTTTATTTTATCCATGCTCTTTGGCTTCTCTCTGAAAATTGGGTCGGTGGTTTTTTTCCAAGGGAACGTTTCACTGTACTGTAGCTGTCTTATTCCAGCTAGCACATGAAATGGAAACCTATTACATCTTATTTTTATACTTGCTGGTAATTAGGCCCACACCTTCAGTCAGCATCAACCAATATTGCTTTATTAACATCAATTACTGTTAGCTATTAGTTACATCAAAAAGGAACCCACATGTGTTAACAAAACCAGCAGCCCCTCTGACAGACAACAGTACAAACAACAGGCAAGAGACACTTGCCTGCAAGCTCCTTTAGGCAGAGTTTTAATGTGTTCCAATTTACATCAGCTACGGTCTTTGGAGTATTCATAGGGCTAGGACAGTGACAGGGAACGATACGCACATATTTCAGCGTGTTCTTAAAGCATATACCTCCTTTAGATGTGTAACCTGCCACTGGTTTAAATTGGCGGGGAATGACTTCTTGAATTATAGATCTGTATTTTGAGGACAACAGAGAAAATGATTTCATGTGACACTGTTAGCAGCACTTCCTTCTGAGGCCAAGTAAGACTTGGTTTTCTCTTGCCCAGTGTCTCAGTCCTAGAAGACAGAACCTGTATCATTGTGAAAACATCTTGTGTTTTCTGGGTGGAAAAAAAAGTGAAGTATCTGGAATTAAACTTTTTTTTTTTCTGCTTAGCTTCCATACAATTTGAATTTTGGGAAGACTCTGTCCCCGTTGGGAATTCATTAAAATTACTTTATTTAATCTCTGCAGACTATAGGTATTTGTGTATTCAGATTCTTCTAACACCTTTCCCTAGGGAACGCTTGCTGAAGGAGTAGCAAAGCTTTTTCGGCAGAGGTAATGATGTTGCATATTTGCAATTATTATTCCTCACACTAAGCGCCTCATACCTCCAGAATTCTGTTTAAACAGCAAAACAAACTTCTAGTGATAGGATAACTTTGCCTAGAGAGAAGGTACTATGTCCGACTGTACTTTGAGCTATGTTCTGGTCAGAATGCTGGTTTTGTTTTAAGGAGAGAATTTTGTAATCTTAACAGATTGTGAAACTCAGCTAAAAGAAATGGAGCAAATTTCACAAGAAATTTGGTGATATCACGAGGAAGATGATTTTTGTGTATTTTTATTTACCACATTTGACTCTTGAAAATTTATGGCATAGATGTTGCGTCCAAAACTATTGTGATGTGGAGGCTAGGAAGGCAACAGTTTTCCTTTTGCAGCTTAGTCTGGGGACAGTGGATAACCCTTTGCCAGACAACTAGCAATGGTTTTGTGGCACAAAGACAGACTGTCCTGCACAAGGTAAAGGTGTTGTGCCTGATGAAGCAGGCACTGCACCTCTGTAAGGGGTCAGGAATGCAATGGAAGCGTCAACTGTGAGTCTGAGGAGCTCACCCACCTCTACACAGGGGAGTTACTGTCCCAGTAGGTAGAGCAGGCTCTGCTGCAGTGTGGCGCAACTCCATGGAGGATATTTCCTTCTCTCCTCGGAAAAGAGGTCTCTAGCATCCACCTCTGGAACTGGGGCTAATGATTGATGACTGGATTTTGTCTCCCCAGTAGAAATTGTGTTGGTCTCAATTAAGTCACCTCAACTTTTTTTTGTTGGTCTGCTGAGCAATGTGGGTCCGAGCTGGAGAAACCCAGTGCCTCTGTAAAGAAGCTACTTTGATCCTAAAAAGACCTCTGAGTCTGGGAGAAGCGATTAAAAATTCCTAATGAAATTTCCACATGGGTGGTCAAACTAAGAGCACGTGATTGTACGTGCCAATACCTCTTCCACTATATGCTTTATATCGCATCCCTCAGTGTAACCCTCAGCTGTTGCAGCGTATATCACATAGTAATAAAAAGTTCACTAGCTTTTGCTTTGCAATATCGTAGTAATTAATATTCTAATAATTAATATGCTGGGTGATTAATAAAATCAGTCTATGAAACTTCACTGGAAACCTAGTAGCTGAATACAAATTTCACAGGTTCAAAATGTTTTGAAGAAAGGAATTTTCTAGAAGAACAGTCATCATGCAAACAAAGATATTCTTACCTCCAAATGTAAGGTACAGTGTAAGGACTTGCTGTCCAAAATAGATGTTGATCTGGCAGTTGTATTTGGTAGGAATTTATCTACTTACCTATTGACTGCAAATCAGCTATGAGATGTAATCAGCGGAGGTGCCTGATACAGTCTTAGTGGACACCCAAATACTCAGTAGAAAGATCTAATGTTTGAAACCTGAAAGTCTGAATTTTAAATTCTTCTTCAGTTCAGAACAGCTCATTTTTTGAAGGAGATGCTGTGAGGCCTACCTTTCCCTACACTTCTTATAACAGCATACGTTCAGCCTTCTATTTTTACAGTGATTGCCTCTTCTTCCACTCAAGATTTGTGACCTCCGGGATATTTAATAAAGGATGTTAATGAAGCTGCTTGTACCCAGTAGGAAAATACATTAGAAACTGGCATTTTCCTAGCAGTAAGTCTTAAGAAATGGGACCGTATACTGCCTTCATAGCTAAATCCCTTTGGAGCTGAGTGTACCAGCGACTAAAGCGGATGGAAGAAGAGCTACTGGCAATGGCAAAGAGATGCACCATCCCTGGAGACAGCCAAAGCCAGGCTGGATGCAGTTCTGAGCAACCTGGTCTAGTTGAAGATGTCCCTGCTCATTGCAGGGAGTTGAACTGGATGAGCTTTGAAGGTCCCTTCTAACTCAAACCATTCCGTGATTTAATGATTCTGTGCTATTTATGCCTAGAGACCCCTATTCAACCATGGCAGCCAGTGTGGGTGCATTGGGATAGCTCTCTCCAGCAGGAGTGATGTGCTGGAAGGTGTGGCAGGGATGTATAGCATGCCGAAATGAAAGGGATTGATCCTGCATACGACTGTGGGGTGGGTTCTGCTGGGTCTCGCTTATTTAAGAGGCTTTCTTTATAAATGAGTGTGTTTGCCTAGGAGATGTGGCAAGGCGGGGAGAAGTGGTTAGAAAACAGAATCAAGATCGGGTTTCTGAAGCAGGAAGAGAAATCTCCCTCTGAGAGCAGAGCAGGCTAGAAGCATACCCTGTAAATATGTAAATACGTAACATGATGAAAAAAATATTAACCCCTCTGAATGCAGTGATGAATAATGCAAACCCCTGTCCTCACACACTGCATACTGCCTTAGTTTTACACAGATTTACACAGTGCCTTGCAGGAGGGTGGGATGGGTCAGACATGGCGTCTCTCACCACAGACATGGCAGCACTGAGGCTGGCCTGAAGCACGGCCCCACACATGGAGGGGAGAGGCCCTATAGGGAGGCCCTCTGGCAGTGTGTATTGCCCAAAGGAATGTGGGGAGGGAAGCAGTGTCCTGGGATAGGGCAGGACCCATCCTGGAGGAGGTGGCTGAAAGCTGGGGTGAGGCAGGGGAGAGAAAATGGCGGCGAGGCCTGTCAGCTGAGGTGGATGTTGCAGCACCAGGTGAACAGGCAGCCCGGCAGGCAGCAGCTCAGTGGAGGTATGCCTCATATACTAACTGATAATTCACACCAGGCTCTGAGTGCTATCCCTGAAGTGCATATCCCTTGGGATTTTGATGGGCCATGTCCCTGTTGTAGGGATGGGGGGGCTTGTGGGTGAGAAGTGTTTCAAGATGGAGACAGCTGATTTTGCAGCCACCACAACCAGGAAAGGGAGCGCAGTTATTATCACGTTGATTAGCAGTGCTAAGTTAAATATTAATATGTGGCAAAGGAGTTACTGGAAGGTTATTTTTGGCCCTCATGAAGAAAAAACTTCCACACCCTTAGAGAAGGGATATAGTGAAATACCCTTAGGAGGGAAACTGGGAGCTGGTGAGGAAAATCCTGAGGGGGAGGAGACGATATAGAGACATTGGATTTAAATCTGCAACAGCACAACAGGTTTCTGCTGGTATATTCATGTCATTTGGGTTTATGGACAGGTACGTGGCTCTAGACTTGCAGCACTGTGCCTGCAGAGCCTGCGGTGCAGTTGTGCCTTCGTCTGTTCAGCCTGGGTCACGGTGAGAGGGAGGCTGTGGAGCTGTGGTAGGTGTGTGTGGTGTGACTCTGCCTCTGTGCCTCGGTCCGCAGCAGGAACCTCTTGTGTGTATGCGGTGTATTTGTGGGGCTGTAAAGCATTTAGAAGGTAGGCATAGCTGGAAGGAAGGCAGGGGGAAGCCAAAGGGGAATGGAAAAGAAAGCTAAAGAGCTTTTTAGTGGTGTTTTAGTAGTTTTAGTGGTTTTAGTAGTAGGGGTTTTTTTGAGTAGCGTTTTAGCCAGCAGGTTTCGATAACTGAACAATAAATGCAGATTTCAAATAGGTGTGAAATGCTGAGATGAAGAACCTATAGGAAAATAAACCTGTTATGATTGAGGATATATTCCTCCCAGCACAATTAACATGCTACAGCTGACTTAAAAAAAACATAAAGTATAAGCCCCTAGTCCAGAAAGAAAGAGGGGGTTGAGAATGCTCAAGGCTGCATGCTTTGCGCTGACACCGGTGGGAAGCATTCATCAGATAAATATTTGAGGCTCATGATGACCAAAAACCAAATACCTTTCTGTGTCAAAGAAGGGCCTCCACGTCTCTCAGTTGCTATATTCTCTGATAGTCAAATGGCACATTTGCTGGAAGCACCTAGAGCAGAAATTCTTCTATGTGAAGCATTCAGGCAGTCATCACTTAATTTTTGCTATTTATCCTTTTGACTGTTCCGTTTCATTAATCTGTAAAAAGCATGCTTAAAGTTGTAAGCACAACATATTAGTAATAAACCCCATATAATTAGACTCTTTCCTCCTCTGCCCCCAGCAGCGAGTTAACACTTTCAACTGCCGTTGCACAAACGCCTTTGAAGCACAATGCCTGTGTTGTTAACAGTGGTAAAAATCAAGTAGCAGGGACTGTTTCTCAAAGAGACTGGGGAAGAAAACATATTCTATGAGGGGTTAAGATTAAAAAATATAATCTTGCCTCAAGGCTCATTTATTCCAGAAAATCAGAGGCTAACAAAAAAGACTGTCATCTTACACATTAAAGGGAACAGGACCTACAAATAATGGTAAAGGCACTGTAGCACTCCAAAAAGCAGAAGCAGGATGAAGAAGGCTCAGTTACATGTGTGTGCTGTCGGAAATATTTCCAAAGCAGGGCAGCTGCATCCTTGCTTTATCCTGCCCTTTGGAGCTCTATATAGACGTTATTTCTGTCATGTTTGGTTGCAAGTGATACGAAAACAAAAGGCAGGGCTTCAGCTGCAAAAGACTGGTCTAGTGCAGCAGTGGGAGTGGAGAAAGAACAAAGAAATCTGTAACTGACTGTGATCAATTAATTATAAATACCACTGCCATCGGACCAGCCAAGCTAGAAGGACTGCAGCAGAGCAATTTATAGCTCTGAGATTGGTATGCTATTTCTGTTATGATAGTACTGCAGGCAGTCTGGTTTTGTGAACTCAAGGGATTGTGGCTCTTTCATTTAAGAATAAGGCAGTTGTATCTCTCTTAAAACCCCACGTGTAATATATTCTGTATGGAGCTTTTCCTTGGAGCAACAACAGACACGGTGGCATCATGGGTAAGTCACATGCAAATGAGCAGTCTGGAGCTGCATAAATTGAAAACTGCTGAAGAAGAATGCTGTTCCCGGTTCTTTTTCAGACAGTGAAGCAGGCGTTACAGGTGACGTCTCATAGCAGAAAAAAAACCTGTTTTCACATAATCTTTAACGAGCCAAGTGTGCAGGGCTCACATCCTGTATTGAGATCTGTGCTGTGCACTGGCATTTCTGCATCTGCAGACACAGACCAGCAGGATCACAGGTATGTCTATACTAATATATTCTTTCAGTTACATCCACTGTAGCTTGTAACACCACAGATACGTTCCTCTGCTCCAGAGGGGCTGATGAAGCCTTAGCTCCCTGCTGCACAGCACATCAGTGCAGCAGATGAGGAGAATGAGAGGTCAGTAGCAAACAGGCATGCATGGCATCCAGATCTCAACAGCTACTAAGAAACTACTCTTACAAAACAGAACTTTTCACTTAGGGATAAAATAAATACCTCAAATATGTTGGGGGTTTTTTCCATTCTTTCTTTTTTTTTTTTTTTTTTTTTCCTGATGATATTAGAGTCAAAATGCATCAAGGAAAGAATCTACCCAAAAGGCAGTTTCCTGCTTTCTCCTTTGCACCAGCACAGCTAATCAAGGAAAGGAATACAGTGGCAACTAGCACTTCAGATGTTACCTTTTCAGCCTAAGAAGTTTGCTGCACAATTGCGCTGGGGCAATAAGGAAAAAAGGAAAGGATGGAATAGCTCTGGAAAATCTTCAGGAGCCTGAATTTAGATTGTCCTTAAATTGCTGTGCGTGCAGTAGCTCACTGTCTTACCTGAGGTGAAGGTTAAATAATCCTAAAGAGAGCAAATATCACGCTCCTATTAATTTCAGAGACTTGCTTGAAATATTCCAGAGGCTCAATTCAGCTTGATGTCTGTGATTGAGCAGGCTTCTTTGGGCTGTACAAAGTGCAAATACAGACATTTCTTGCTCTCCAACCAAGCAGTATGCCAGAATAGAAAACTGAATTATTTTCTAAAATTTGGAATAATTTCAAAATTTGGACTATTGGGCCTCTTAAATTATAATACTGAGTTGGAACCAAAAGAAAATTTTATTACACAGTAATACTGGTATGTTTCTTCAGAACAATGCTGTGCTTTAATTCCAATACCTGTAAAGTGCCAGAATTTTTCTATTCTGAAGCCAGATAAACCAGGAAGTGCAGAGTCATGGCTTCATCCAACTTGTTCTTTCTGAAGGTCCATCAGCCTGTTGTGCTTGATACCCAGCAGATTCAACTTGTGTCAGAGGAAGCTTAGTATGACACAGGCAGGGGCACTGAAGCACTGTCTTTCTCACAGGAAAGTAGTGTCCAGCCAGCAACAGCAGCCAGATCTCTTGTCACTGGTCTTCTTCCTCAAGCTAAGGACCTTTTTACCTTTCCTTATTTATCAGGAAATCAGGTTTGGGTTTTTTTTCCTCCTGCAGAGCTCTTTTGGCTACATACATCTGCTGAGCAGAAAGAGAGGCAGGAAAAAAATCAGAGCATGTCATTTATAAAACCAGTGAAAATGCAATGCAGGGGATGCACACAGAATTTGGAATGATCCCTGACATTATTTGCTACCTCTTTTTTTCATCAAGTACCTTGATGATGCTGTAAATATGTTTGGTTAAGGATTTCTTTCTGCGACAGTTCATTTTCACATGTTGTACATCGGTAATATTTTACCCAGGCTTTTCAAGCAAGTTCCTAATCTAACATCTTTTTTTGACTAGATCACAGTTGGAACCCATTTCACTTGCTACTTCCTCAAAATCTGTTTGGCTGTGGAATTTATTTCCTCCTAAAAGTTGCCAAATTGGGCCATTCTCAGCTGCCTCTCAGTGCTTTTGTGCCATTGCTACACCAGGCTCCAGCAATTGAATATGTTGTGGAAGTAATCTCTATTTTCACCCTTTAAAAGGGAGATTGGTCCCACTCTCATTACTTTTGGCTTCACCTTTGGCCTTCGTCCAGCCACATCTCCATGAGCCTCAAGTTCAGTATTATTCTATCTCACTTGTTAGATAGTCTGCAGCATGAACTGAGGTTCAGGGCTAAAGTAGGGGATATAGGTCATCTTCTATAGCACCTTTTTTGAATGTACATGTAGTAATACAGGCTGGAGCCTTGCTATCTGTTCCAGAGGATCCCATACATAGTGGAGACCCACTTTGAATGTAATAGGACAGGGTTTTTATCAGAGCTCAAGAGGATTTCTTTATATAGCTCCTGTTAATTTGTTTGTTGTGAACCACTGTTCTTCTGATTGGCCCTGGTAAGTTTAATGCTGATTTCTTCTCTCTCATTATCCTCTAAATGTGTGTTTAGCTCTGCCTTTAGAGACTTACTGCAATCAAAATATTTGACATGTTAAGTGAGAGAGTTAATGTTGCTACAAGAAATTTCTCTGATTGCTTACATGTGGTTACTTTAAGTTTTGACAGACTGAACAAAGGTGCCAAAAAAGTCTATGGTGTACTTCAAATATAGTGTGCTTCACCACATAATGTTAGTGATGAGAGTATAAGCATTCACCAAAAGCAGCAAATGACCTCACTTGACACTTCAGCATGTACTGTAAATGACATTCCCAAGACAACATGAGTGTCTTCACATCACCTTTACATCTGCCAGTATAAAGAATGAAAGGTGTGTCTCCTTCCGTTGTGGAGGAAGGGAAAAGTAATTTATGTTAGTCAAAGCTTTCTCCTCAAGAAAGACAATTTCTCTTTGAGAAGACGTATTTCATCAATATTGCTGATTTAGCCAACAATAGTATAGCTCAGAAAGGAATTTTGTTCAAGACACTCATTCAAAGCACTGAGTAATAAAATTTCCTTGATTTCCATGCAGCCTTAATCTACCTAAAGAAAATACAGGAATCTGGGGCCAGCAAGCAACCCTTCCAAGTGACCTAATCTGGCAATAGGGTTGCAGTAGGTGGAGACAAGATCCTAAAGACATCTCTTTTTTGCTTTACCTCATATTTCCTCAGAGAAACACATGGTTTATTTTTATAAGATGTTTTCCTAGCATCACTGAACTCATACAGCTTTAAAAAGCATCACAAGTGTAGCCAAGAAGTGGTAGTAAAACCAGAGTTTAGTGGTGCAAATTTCTTGCTGATGGCTGGGCTTTCTGGTCAAAATAAAACAACTAAATATGACACTAGGGCATTCATTCACTTTGAAATAACTTCTTTTTGTTCTCTGTACCATGGCAGAAAGCTCTCTGATCTATTACAAACTTGCAAGTGTCTGCTGAAGGCCAAGTGGCGTCTTGAGTCTAACTGAATTTCTCACTAACATATACTGCTTCCACTGCTTCCCAGGAGTTTCAATAAATCCATAATACTCCAGAATTATCAAAAGCTTTATGTAGCAGCAGAACAACTGCTTTGCTGTACTGTTTTTGCCTTGTGCCTATAAATGCAGGAGTAAATGGCAGGAGATTTCAGAGATTGAAGGCATGAGGAGACAGGGACACGATGTAGTTGGGCAGGAGTCATTGTTTTTTCACCTAAGGGAAAGCCTATAAATTGACATTTATGAATTAGAAATTTGAGCATAAATACTGTCTTTCAAGCATTTCCGGGCTTGGGGGAAAATGTTTTTTCTAACTTCTCTCTTTCTGGTTTAAATGTCCAGCATGATTTAGTATGCTGAGTACGTTAAGTGTTACAATTTATTAAGATTATTCATCAGAACAGCATACTTTCCCACCTCTAAAAGAAATAGATCATGACCAAAATACAGAAGGATTGGTAATGTTCATGATTATTAGCTTACTTGAAAATCATCTGTTCAGAGATTAAAGCTGATTTTATTTCCTCCTGTTCAGACAACTTTAGGAAAAGTCAGATGAAAATTGATTTCTGTCCATTTCAAACCGGAAAATTATCTTGCCATTTATTTTGTCCTGACAACCCATTCAGAAATTTTTATTTCAGTTTAAATTGCCTACCAGTAAGTCTTTTGCTAGTCTCTGTACTTTATCTTTCTAAGATGACGCATTCTCCAATGGTATTGCAATTTCCTAATTTATGATGACATATCATCTTATTCAGGCACCCATAGATGCTGAAATCTTAATACAATAGTATTATTATGCCCTATATAAGCTGGTATATCAATTACATTTGTCAGTTAGAACATCTGTGTTGAATTGACTTTGGTAGGCCTGATCAGGGAATAAGAGTTTGACATGGTGAGAATAGACTTAAATGTAAAAATAGAAATGATAGCCATGGAAGCCAATACAATCATGTTCCAAAATACCTCTGTTGCAACTAATAAAGATCTAAGGCTGCCCCTGAGAAGTGCTTAGCATATCATGGTTTTAAATTAGTGTCTCAGATAATCTTCACTACCAGCACTGAGCATTTAGCTGGCTTTCAACTAAAAAAAAAAAAGTTAAAATAATAGACCCCTCTTTGCATAAGATTTCATTTCCATTACATGTTTTATTGAGGTTACACTTGTTACTATCCAGCCAGTTTATGACTATATGCAAGCAGTTAAATGGTTTACAGCAAAGTGCTGTTTGTCAAATCTCATTCAGTAACAGTGTCAGCTGAAGTCCTGATCTAGCAAAATAGTTCAATATTGGCAGTACTGTAAGCACACAGTTATTTCTTTTGATACTGAAAATATTGTGCATGAGCTGAACTGAGCTGAATTGAGGCCATACAGTGTTTCATCTACACTGGTTGTCTAGACTCTGTTATGAATGTTTTCCTGCAAAGGCTTTAACACACTTGCCCTTTTCTCAGGAACCTTCCTCAAGACAACAGGGTTAGAAAAGGCCAAGGTTTAGAGACAGAAGAAAATCAGGATAATTCAGTCCTTGGCAAGGAGATGCGGAGTGCCTCCTAACTTTTGTATGCCCAAGTGTCTCTGCAAAAGTGAGTCTCAGTGATTTGCTGCATGGCTTTAAAGCAAAGAAAACCAAATTATTTCTTATTTGCCTTTCCCTCTTCTCTCCCCTGCAGCCAAGGTTTAATGTGGACATCCAAAATAAGGCAGCTGATATACTAGAAACCTAAATAGCAGATACTTTATACACTTCAAAAAGGCACTATGGAATATGAAAGCAGGTTGGGTTATTTTTTTACATACTGCAGTGCACTGGGAATGAAGGATTCAAAGTTTGGAAAGACACTCTCATTTTTTGTATCGGGGAAATTAATAACTGGTATGTTATCCTTAAACTAGCAGCTTCATTTCTTTAGTTTTTATCCTAAGATGTCAGTCAAGACTAATGAGGAATTTTAACTTCAGTTGAAGGTCCTCTGAGAGAGATGAAGTAAAGTTATGTGATCCTTGAGACTGTACTTTAATAAGGCATTGAACAGCACTGGGCAAGTACATATACACACACACATTACTGCATATATTCAAACACAAGTAATGTTTATGTTGCTACAACAGTCAGGAATGACCTAAGGAGGCCACATTTGGATTCAGTTTGCATTTATAGTAAAATGTAGGCTGTTATCCAAGTGCAAGCTGAGATTCTCATTCTGACGGGTTTCCTCCTAGACTTTCTCTCCTTGAATTGCAAACCTTTTTTAGATCAGTTGCATTAAAACTGAGACAAGAAATTGAAGTTCCTTCTGAGTTTAGGTTCAAACTGCAGCATTCAGGCAGGTTTCAGTTCAAAACCACCATGTTTTTGTAGTTGTCTTCTCAAATATAGTATTCCTTTCTATTAAAAGTGTTGGATTCTTGCCTGTGAGAACGCATTTTATTACTTTTGTTCAAGCTGAGTGAATACATGGAAACAGCTTTTAGATTATCAGGTGCAATAGTAACATTTTCCTATCTCTGCTGTTTACCTGTTAAGTTTAAAGTTCATATGGAAACTTGTGAGAGCACCTAACATAGAGCCGTTAAGATTGCTTTGCTTGCATTCATTTCATTCAGTTCAGTAACAGGCATAAACCATCCTACATGTTCATAGCATGGGCTCATGGCTGTTCTTCAACATCAATTTTAGATTTATGCTGGTTAGAATACTTCGAATTTTCTAGTACTGACAAAGCTTGCTATAGGAAACAGCCCTAATATCCTCCTTAATGCATTGTGTATGTGGTGAGGTGTTGTTTGTGAAGTATATCTCAGCTGGACAGAATTACCTCTCCCAGCATTTCAGAATTGTGATCTCTGCTGTCTTGCACTCCTATTGCAAGAACACAGACATTTTGAGATACAGGATGTGTTTCAGACTACTAACTGTGAAGAATTTTCCTTTTTGTGTTTCTATTCCATTTTCCTCCCTCCCTGACACTCAGCTGCTGTGAGGACAGCCAGGTCCCATTTTACTGACAGTTTTTCCTGCTGAGTCAGGACTTGTCTCTAATTTTACACAGTGGTCCCTGAATCATCCTGACTTCTGAGAACAATGTACAGAGGAGATTCTCAAACTAAAAATCACCAGAAAAATCAAAATGTGTCTAAGGAATCACAGACTTTGAGAAAGAAGCAATTTTTCTCAGAGGTCTACAGAGAACGTTTAGCTGGCATGATAACTCATGACCTAGGTCAATAATCAAGTGTCCAGCTTCTACAGAAGTGTGCAAGAACCTCTAATCAAGAAAATTATTGATTCTAAACTGCCTTAGCTTTTTGTTGTTCTATGAAAAATGATCCTCTCTGCAAGAATATTAACCACATAAATGCCACATCACCATTGTACCCCTGATACATCATGGCAAGAATTTGCACAACTTACCAGTGTCTGAAGTAAAACATGTTTTGTTTCAGTATCTTGTTTGCCTTTCATTACTCTCAAAACTCACCTCCTCTCTTACTATAAGTAAGTGTAAGTAGGGTCCCAAACTGACTTCTGTGCTATGATTTTGCACCTCTCTCATAACTCCATCTATTCATCCCCTCTTTTCTCTAAGGAGGCCCATCTTTTCTACAAATGTTTTCCTTCCCTTATCTGTGTTGTTCTGGTGTTATCCAGCACCACAGATGAATCCCAAGTTCCTTTGGAGGAATGGGCTTAACATATGGTTTGCCATTAAACATGTTCATTTCTATTTTTTATAGGTCCTAATGGCTCATCCACATGCTTAGTTCCTTGCTGTCAACGGAGTAGGCACTTTGTGTTATCCACTGCATTGCCTAGGATTCCTATTTTGTTACATGCCTTCTTTTCATCAAACAATATATGTGTGATTACTTTTGGCTTCCCCTGGGTCATCCTGTCTGCACTGGTGTTTTGTAGGCCATTCTTAGGGCAATAATCAAATAGATCACTGTAAAGAAATGGATTTTTGTATGTTTTTAACTTTTGATTGGGCTGCATTTTGAAGTCTTACAATACCAGGTACAATATCCCCTTCTTAGTTTGCTCAGTCTTGCTCAGACTGTGACCGCAGCCAATGGATCACTCACCTGATCATCACTAAGGATGCTTACCCTTGGTCTGTCTTCCTCACTTGCTGTTCCAAAAATCTAGTGAGATAAAAGCAAATGAGGTGAAGTAATTAACTCACCTTACTGAGTATGAGCGAGGAGGAGTTTTGATTCTAACTGGTAAATTCCCCGCCACCATCAACACGACTGGAACTTGGCCAGGGGGCAGACCTGAACCCTGAGGCTTTCAGAAAAACAGCCAGGTGAAGAAAGGGCCAGGATTTTTTGTTGTTTTTGTTTCTCTCAGAAGTTACATAGAGCAGCTGTGAGGATTTGATCCTAATATATATATTACAATCTAGATCAAAATAACATAAATGTTACAAACTAACGTAAAGCATGGCCTTTGGAGCAGACACTAGAAACTCTTTTGTAGGGCAGAAATACAAACCCTTCACTTTCATTTCAATCCTTCTGCCATAGCAGAGATACAAAGCCAAAGAATACATGGCACTAGATGATACAGCGGATAATTTGCCACCATGACCCCACTGGGAAAGCCACAAATTTACAATTCTTTCTGTTAGACAGGAATACTTTTGTTAGCTGCTTCTTGTGTATGGAATTTATGTACCCTGCTGTGATTTTCACGGAGGCTTACTACTGAGGTCTTGTCCCAGTGAACATAATCCACCACCTTTTTCACCAAATAGGTGGTAGCATGCACTTACAGTGTCCTCTCTCTCCAATGCCTGTCCTGTATAACGTTCATTACCCTCAGTGTCAGGGAGAATTACATCAAAGGAAAGGGGTTTTTTTTAATACTTGGGCTATTCCTGTACAAATATTTGACATAATTGTTAGATTGCTCAGCCTGGATTTCTGCAGGTACACCTTTACTTTCTGGATTCTGTTCACTTCAAAACTAAGGCTTACATTACTGTTCAGCTTTCAATGACAAGAAACTTTGATTTTCTGGAATATTTTGCTTTAAATCAACTGTCATTTGCTTTTTTATTCTAGTCTCCCTGCAAAGACAGAGAAATTAGACTACAGTCTTAAGAAATCCATCTTTAAATCAATCATGCAAGTGTGGCCTCCCCTACAAAATATCTTCCCTGAACATTTGTAACTCTTATTAGAGATCAGTGCTTCTGCAAGTTCTTTACACTCTACACCTTTCCTCACCTTTTCCCATCTCCCACCAGGGTGTAGCTTGCATTTAATACTGTAGTATTTCCTTTCCAATTCTGCTTGGCTTCTTAAAAGTAAAAGTCTTTGTTGCCTTGGTTCTGTTTTATTCTCTGCAGGTTAGGTAATACTGGCCACCAAAATCTTACCCAGGTGTAAGTGCTATTTTTAACTCTTGCTTTTTGTTTAAAGCCATCGCCATCATCAGTACCCCTTTGGTATTCAAAAGAGTGAAACTGAAAAGTTGTACTTAAATCAATCAAAAACACTGATTTAATGAATCAATATTAATCAAAATATTGATGAAGTAACAATTCACCAACAAGCCATCAACTAATCTTAATAAAAAAGGGGGGAAGTGGGGGAAGTGGTTACCTGTAACAAATGACAGAGGATGGTTAAACCCCAAGTCTTTGTGGGGTATTATGCCGTATCATCCACTCAAAACACTGTCATGCATTGACTTCGGTGGAATTCATTCATGTGCTTGAGTGAGGCATGCAGTCATCTTGATAGGTCCAGACCTGCCAGGAAGAGATGCCTTGCTTCCCCTGCCACTGGAGTGCGTCGCTGGGATACCTGGCAGTGGCTTAGCTGCAGATAACATCAGTGAACAGTCACTTAGGAACCTTTTAAAATGACCAGGAAATTGTGCCCATCAGACAACCAGGGTTAAATACTAGAATTTTAATTTGGTCACACAACCAGATTTATCATCTCTATTTTTAAGTTGTCGCCTTTGTTAACTATTATGGATAGAACCATAGCTTTATTACTTCTGCCAAAACAAAAAAAATCAAACCCAGAAATCTGGAAATTCAGTGCCCCTTTCGCTGTATGTAGAACAACTATTTGCTTTTGTTTCAGAGGCAAATGCACCATGTACTGAACTATCTCTTGAAAAACTGAAACTGTGTAGTGATAACTGCCAGCCACAGCACAAAGAGTCCATATGAGAGCACACAAGCTCACTTTAACTAGACAGATGCCAACCTGTTAGGAAAAGTGGCTCCCTAAAAGACTTTAAAAAGACCAGTCAAGGTTAGCAGTGGGGCGGAATATAGAAAGGTTAGTTTAACTAACAGTAATAATTTCTGTTAACCCACTACCATCGGACCAGCCAGAAGCGGGGGCTGCTTTGGCCTTTATATAAACCTCGCAAATCCTTCTTCTACCCTAGTTAGGATGATTTATTTAGCGAATCCAAGCAAAGAAGACAACAAATGTATAGTATACACTCTGTGTCATGAGCGCCAATAAACAACCTCTCTGTCCCCTTGCCTCATATCTTCATCAGTTCAGGTGACAGAACTAGTTCTTGGATGGCCACAAATTTGCATGATGGGAAATAAACAAATGACTGAGTTGCAAACTCTGTTTTCTGCGCAATGAAAACATGTGTTGAGGTCAGTGACTATCGGGCGAGGTGTGTTTAGTTACAGAATGAAAAGTAATACTGAGCGCTTGGAAACTGCTGTGGAGAGATGGGTTTTGTGGGGCTTGTTCTATTTTCTGAGCTCTTCTGCAAATAAAGGAGAAAACCACTCCACAAGCCTGTTGATAAAAGGCAGCAGATGGCAGCAATGTACAAAGGGAACATCATCCTTTGCTTATCTCAGGATTACCCTAAACACACAGACTTCAGGCACCCTTCCTCACACTCACTGCCTGGCTTGGAGTTGCTAAATGTCTCCATTTGACTGGTCTGGATTTCGACTCACTTTAGTCTATTTGTCAGCAAGTGTCTCAGATCAAGAAGCAGACAGGAAGAATCAAAGCTGAATGCCTTTACAAGTTCAGAAGAACATCACTGAAATACTGTCAGCATAAAGAAATAGCCTGAAAAGAAAACAGAATGAAAATCTCAAATAAATCAGAAAAAAATCTCACCGCCCTCGAAATTCTTCCCTGTGAGGGTGGTGAGGTGCTGGCGCAGGGTGCCCAGAGAAGCTGTGGCTGCCCCATCCCTGGCAGTGTTCAAGCCCAGGTTGGAAAGGGCATGGAGCAACTTGCTCTAGTGGAAGGTGTTCCTGCCAGTGGCAGAGGGCTGGAATTGGAGAAGCTTTAAGGTCTCTTATGATATGATATGATATTGGTGCACATTGAGGTGTGTGCTTTTGGCTGCAACAGTAGTTGAAATCCCCTGAGTAGTTGAAAACCCTGAGAGGTCCCTGTGGCCATCACCATTCAGTCTGCAAAAGCAGTGTGAGCTTTGTTTTGAGATCAGCAGTCAGGAGGGGGGTGGACTAATTAAATATACTTTAGTTTTCTGACCTCTTTGTCTCCATGATTTTATGTATGTTAAGGGTGGAAGCAAACTGTTGCAAGTTGGCAAAGCCTAGGCAGCACCTAATGGAGAGTACTGAAGCTTCCTTGTTTCTCCCCAGTGAATCTGCCCTTGATGAGGGCAAGGAATGAGATTTAAAAGAAAAGGCAGATGAGATTCACTGATAATCACAGTTCTTATGAAAACACATCCATAAGAAGGTTTTCCCTGCCTCTCCTCAGTGTTCCTCCAGCCCCAAGGCAGGGTTTGGTTAGGCTTTCCTCTCCCTCAGCAATGCCACCAGTGACCAGTGTCTGGATGAATCTCCTTAATAGCTAGAACCCAAGACAATATTGGTTATTGTTTTACTTGAGAAGTATTCTTTTAAGGGAACAATAATGCTTCTTCTCCCTTATCAGTGACGGGGAACGAATACAATATAAACGAATGGGAAGTAAATTAATAGGAAAAGAAAACTTTGTTTCTTTTTTAAAATGACATCTAGATTTTTTTGGCCACAGCCAAGTGCATTGCAAAAAGAAAACCCCCAAATAAAACTGTCACCACTACCAAATGATAACAACACTCATCACTCATCTACTGAAAGCCAGTGGTGACTAATACATTAACAGAAACTCTGCTGCAGATAGAACTTACGAATATAGAGCCCAGTTTCACTAGATCAGCAGCACTAGTAGGTGCGATACTTAGAACAGTGTCTAAGCAAACATGTTTTGATAAAGAAAAGCTGATCTAGGAAAAGTCTTGCAGAATTCATGCCCCTGTTAGACTGTAGGTGTTGTCTTTCAGAGTGGAACCAAGCAGAATATGACTATTTCAGCCCAGGAACTTCAACTGAGAGAAACGGGTCTGACCTCAGCTCGGATTGCTGCCATTGTGGAGTGTGATGCTTTCTTCTTCACAATGAAAAGATGGTGCTCTTAAAATGATTCTTACTTTTCATATATCTACATATCTGGTGCTACCCCTCATGACAAAAACAATTTCTTAAACAATCTAGTCAATGAAAATTAAATTAATTATTTCATTACTCTAACAATGATCTGGAGGCCAGCCTGTTGGCATCCCATATAATTACTTCATATGACAGCTTCTATTTTTTGGAGTTTATTTGCTTTAAAAGCACACTGTAACATTATTTCCACTTAGAAAGCAAAACTATTTTCTGTCAGCATTGTGATGGATGTAAAATAATTGAAATTATGATTAATTGAAATGAAACTATCTTGTGAGCTGTACTCAGCATGAATAGCTAAGAATTTATGTAAAATCATTTACAGGTTTCACAATAAGTACAACAGCCACTCTTTAGCTTTGGAAAGGAAGATGTTACTATACTATATATATCAAAAAACACAGACAAGATGCAAAGATTACTAGTATAACCTCAGTTATCTTGGATATGACCTTATCATAAGATTCAATCTTCCTATTTTTCCCAGGTAACAAGGCATATAGATTATGATCTCTAATAATCATATATATATATGTATGATCTGGCAGAATGGTGAGAGACAACTATGTTAAGAGAAAATATTCCTCTCTTCTGTGCATTTTAGTTTCAAGCCCTGCTTGCCACTTTATCATCTTCATATGGCCTATTTTTTATGTTTAAAAGGAATATTACACTATGCTTTCTCAAAACCCCAAGCCAATTATATTAAAAGAGGTATCTGAGTCAAAATCATAAGCTTAATACTCTCATGTTCTAAACAAAACCCAACAAAACCAAATCTAGATTTAGGTTTTCCTCTTAATATGGTAAAACAAAAATGATGTGACAGTGATAAACCCTACTGCCGAGTTAGTTCTTCAGGTCATTCTGTGTGTAAGAAATAAGGCAGTGCTCAATTTCCTCTGCAGATGAATGCAGAGATATTGGAAAGGATAATTACAAGACACAGTGACTCAAAGAGGGAAAATAGCAAAATACCAAAGGGACAATGAAAAGAAACCCAAACAATGAGAAAACAAATGGCAAAAGTAAAAAAAAAAAAGGCAATTATGATCTTAGATTTATATATTCTTGCATGGAGAAGTATCTGTTCCTGCTCTGCAGGGAGCAGGAAAAGATAATAAAAAATGGGAAAAAACATTGGATTACAGGAGTTTGTTTTGTAGGTGTAAGAGATATGCGTCAGAGGGAAATTTTATCTGCTTGTTTTATTACTGTTTTAACTGTTTTACTTTAAATCATGGCATGTACTATTTATACAGGCTGAAACAGAATATTAATTAGAAGTGACAGTTAAGCCTGAATATAAATCAAGATGTTAAGTGAGTAGTCTCAGTGGACATTTATAATTAGCATTTGAATGTATAAGTAGATATTACTAATTGTAAGCTGCCCAAAGAACTGCAGCAAAACCCGTAGTTTTCAATGTGGAAGGGCTGGATTTTGCATGTTTGCATTTACTTGTGCAATGCATTTGGATAAACATGCATTCTCTTGGCTCCCCTGAACCTACAGCAAGCAGATTTTCTTCATGTCTGTCAAGACAATGATTGTGGGGGCGTTGGTTTGGTTTGGTTTTGGCTTGGTTTTCCTTGACCCCAGGATCCTGGATGGCCTTTTACAGACTCTTCACTGTGTATATGCCAAGTGGCATTCAAGGGACGTGTTTAGAGCGTTCTGCAGACTGCACCCCAAGAAGACTGTAGCATAAGTGCCCAAATGGAGTCTGTCCCTGCCATCACATGGCACTGCTTACTGTGGCCTGACAGTGATCTGCAGCTGGTAGGAAAGGAATTAGAATTTAAATGATGGTTTCATTAGGGATTCACAAGTCTCAACAAAACCCGGCTGACTCTCCATCAGCTGTGCAGCTCTGTCACGCTTACAGTAGTTAAGGGTCTAGTTTAGTTCGCAGTACAGGCTTGTAAAAGTCAGGGAGAGAAGAGAGACATCATGTAGTAAAATAATGTTTTTGAAAGTGTTGAAAACAAAGACTTAAAATCGTTCATATTGCCTAAATATCAACATATCATAATACTCAAAGAATAATGCTTTAATTAGGAGTACAAACATTCTAACTGCAGCTTTTTTTGTGAAAGTGTTCTTCCTGCTTCCAAATCAATGTTTTACACTGTGGTTTTGCCTGCACTAACAGAACTCAAATCAGAAAATAACACCATTATTAATCTAAATCTACCCTCTTTCAGTTTAAAACCGTTCCTCCTTGTCCTGTCATTATTGTCATTATTACTGTTGCATAGCTTGCAGTCGTTTATTATATATGTTAAAAATATTACTTAATCCAGGAGGCATATATTACAATACACTATTTGATTTTCCTGCCTAAAGCAGTAAAGCGAAACTCACAGGGAGCCACTCTGAGCATTTGCACCCTGACATCTCATTACATTTTACTTTGATAAGAAAAAATTATTGAAATTAAACAACAGTAAGAAGTGGGGAAAAATTTAAGTGCAGAGATCTGTGAATCATTCTTCTTCTTAATAATAATAATAATAATAGTAATGATAATAATTTCCTTGGGGTTTGTAGGAATACTTAGTATTACAAAATCATGTTGGAAAATTAATTTTTAGCTAAGAATAATAAGGTCTCTGATATTCTGCCATCCAAGGTTTATGAAGTGTTTTACAAAAGCCTGCATCATCAGTATTCTCTGATAAGTAATAAAGAAACAATAAAAATAAAAAGTGTGACTTGCTCCAAACACCACAACAGGGCTGGGAAGGCAAGGAAGAAACTCAAAGCCTACCAACTCTTTTCCATCTCCTCTGTTGTGTCACCAGTGAAGCAGAGCACTAGTGAGACATGAAAAGGATACATAGGCTTTCGAGTTCCACAAGCAGATTTGAATAGGAAGTAATAGTGAAGGAGTGCTGATACTTATTTTCTTTCTGGTTGGTAGATGAGCTGATGGTCTTCATAAAACCCATCAGCACCTTGCAGGAGATGTTTGGTACAAACAGACATATTACCAGCTAAAGAAAATGAGACCAAAAGCAAAAAGAGAAAATGAAATCAGCGCTATGCCCACAAAGGAATCCCCCGAAGTCTGAAGCGCTACTAAGATGCTATATTTAGGAGAGCAGTCTTAAAGGTTATTTTCTAGCCCATCAGGTCTAACACTCTGGTTATCACAAGCACTAGATCCTGTTATTTATGTTACAACCCTAGCTGGGTCCATAACTCTTTCTCCTTTTGCCTATTTACAACCTACATGATACCTCAGTGCCTTCCCCTCCCTGTTCTGTGCATCCCCCCACCCCGTTTTCTCTGGTTTTCACTCATTCACACTCCTTTTCCACACTGACTTCCTGAAAGGGTCACAGAGAAATCCCTCCCCCCTCTGCTTTCCTCTGTTTTGTCCTTAGTCCTTATCTGTTGCACCAGGGTAGCTCCACTTCAGAGAAAGCCCTGCTGTTTACCCTTGCATTAACCCTTCAGTGTATTGGAGGAATACTACAGTCATTTCAAAATGCTCCTGCAAAATGAAACTCTAGAAGCTACCTAATGAATTCTTAAATGTCTACTTATACTAGACAAAACCTACCTCAGGTGGCCCTCCTTGTGCACCTTGCAGCTGAGCTGACACCTCAGCTATCTGTGGGCTCTCTAGACTAAGGGTTTACCTAATCATTTACCTCAGAAAAGAGTCTTCTGATTTAATGAATGGATTTGCTACCAGTAAAAGGAAGTAGTATTTAATTCCATCAGATAAAGACAGACTGAATTTAAAATGTATTTGCATTCATACTGATTTAGAAAGTGGACTGCCAGTGTAGCTATTAACTATAAGAATAAAACATATATGTGCATTTGTGCCATTCTTTTAGTAATTTTACACACAATTAACCTGTTTCAGTCATCAGTTAAACAATAAGTCATCACTAGTCTTGCATGTGTGCATAAGCACATCTTTTGGTCTAGAGAAGCGTTAAATAATACTTAGCTTTGTCTACAGCATCTACAGGATAATGCTTTGTCTGTTTCCAGCCATTTTCATAACATGTTGTGGATGATTTTATGTCTTAGTAGATGTTTATGGGTAAAGTAGATTTTCAATAACTTAGTTGAAGACACAGACTTCTCCAGCAAGGAAGTCCATAGCAGATCAGCTCTTGATGCAATAATTCAGTGAGGCCAGGCTGTATGTCCTGATGTGAAGGCAAAACTCCAGAAGCCATGAATACATATGAACATGCTTTTTTCTGGTCTTCACCTATGGTAATAAATATCCCAGCTGCAAACTTTCCTATATACCTTTCACTTTCCATAAAAATCTTGCTTGGGGTCTAGTTATGTGACACTGAATTTGTCCAAGTTTGGGGCCATTCAGGAGGCTGAAGTTGACACACGCATACAGGGCTACAATAAATGTTCTCTTCTATCTACATAACTGTGAAGAAAAAGAACATTAGAAATAGCCTTTGCCTTAGAATTTTCTATATTGTATCAAAAAATCCTGGTACTTCCAACCCTGAAAAAGGGTAAAAATTACATTTTGATAGAACAATCCTACCTGCAGATTAATGTGTATGTGTTGCACATCCCTTTGAAAGTGTCGCTTCAGCATTTGAGCTGTTTCAGGCAGGTGCAATCCATGGGAAACTTGGGCCCTGGAGCAAACACAGCATCCATTCAGCAAAGCACTTAAGCCTACATTTAGCAGACTTTGCTGAGTATTTGCTGAGGACCTATAACATTCAGACACATAATTTGTGCCTTGTATGCACCTTCATTGATATATACAGGTATACAAAATCATAGCCCTTGCTTAAAAACCACCTCTCCGTAACATTAAGATTCAAATTTAGATTGTCCCCTGATCCTCACAAATATGCATCTTTCCTCTGATCAGTTTGGAACTAGCAGAGATTTACAGCAGATCTCAGCATCTAGAGCCCAGAATCTGGGCATATGAGCATGCTACTGGCTGATTCTTTCAATACAAGAGGTGAAGGCAAACAAACTTGATTCCATAACTTAAAAAGTAAATTAAAATGGTAAATGCCTCTTTCATCTTTCAGCAAAATCTGACAGTTTGCAATTGTGCTTCATCAGCTGCACAGTAAATGTTGCTGTGATGTTTCTTTACAGAACATACACTTTGTAAAATATCAGAAAGGTGGAGCAGCTCTATTCCAAACATCTTCAGCCCCTTCTGGTCTGTTATACATTTCATTGTGCATTTTGAATGTGTATACAATATGTGGTAACAAGATAATAGGTGTTGGCTTCTTGATGGCTGTTTCAGACCATAGAGTAATCACGTAGTTGTAGTCTTGAAGCATCTCATTTACTCGTTAGGCCTGAACTGCAGCTCTCAAGAGCCCATCCTAAGGATGCTTGGGGAAAGTAGGAAGGATAATGTGTGGATTCATCTATGCATAAGTAACAGGCTTAAGTAAAACACAATAGAAAACAAAATCAGAGAGAAGTAGTTGAAAACCAATAATCAGAAAGGATAATAATTCAATAAGAAATCAGTGAAAAGTAATAGTAATTCTAAAAGTGCATCTGTCATCTTTATTTGATTGTAAAATGATGCAATCTGACAAAAGTAATCTTACAAAATCATGGCTTTCAAAGTTTCAGACCAGACTGGCAGTTGCAATTTTTACTTCTTTTTAATGATAGATGCTCTTTGTCTCTGCAATTTTCCTGATACAAAACAGTGTACGTGGGATTTGCACAGGAATGATAAGCCTGCCAGGAAAAGGGTCTAACAGTCCAAAAGCACTTGATATCATTAGTATCTAAAGAAAAATTGTCAAATGGCAAATGTTACTAAAAATACTTTTCTTCATAACTTGCAAGACATTGTATGCCATCCAAAAACCTCAAATGAGTTTACACTGATCAAACAGGTGTAGGCATTAGTACAAACCACTTAGTCTATAAACCCCTGAAGCACCCGGTTTCATCCAAGTGCTTCAGGGGTTATATTCTATATATATATATATGCTTTTTATTCTTACAATATAGAAATCCCTATGAAGTAGCAAGGAAGACAAATGTTTTACATTGGATACAGCATGTTTGTTAGTTTCCAGATTTTGACATTTCAGCTGGCTGATCTCCTTCAAAAAATGAGGCTTTTGGAAACTATCCAGAAAATGATTAGGTTTGTTCTATTTACACAACAGGAAGGTTTTATTGAAGCAAGGTAGATACCAATAGTGTGTTGAAATTGGAAAGATGCTGAACTAAACTGCTGCACCTATTATTGCTTGCCAGTAGTGAGGCAAGAGTCTTTTCCAGAGTTTGTCTTGGTATCTCTGACTTACAAATGTGCTGCTTTCAAGTAGAAATAAGCTTCCCTTTTCATTTATTGCTGGAAATTATTTCCATGAACAGTAAAATACAAGCTATGTATGCTTATAGAAAATGTTACTGACATTAAGGAAACAAAACAGTCCAGAGGAGGCCACAGAGATGCTGCAAGGGCTGGAGCAGCTCTGCTCTGGAGCCAGGCTGAGAGAGCTGGGCTGGTTCAGCCTG
>WYDI02027883.1:113170-126601 GCA_009867235.2 Psittacus erithacus
CGCTGGCACAGGGTGCCCAGAGAAGCTGTGGCTGCCCCATCCCTGGCAGTGTTCAAGGCCAGGTTGGACGGGGCTTTCAGCAGTGGAATGTGTCCCTGCCTGTGAGAGGGGGTTGGAACTGGATGAGCTTGAAAGTCCCTTCCAAACCAAACCAGTCTGTGATTCTGTGATTCTTTGCAGCATTAACATTTTGGCCTAATCCATTTTAAATCCCTGGCAGGCATTATTTTTTATATTAGGACACTGGCATCTTATGAGGCATGATCCCATCTCACTGCCATATGCAAGGCTAAATGAGTTTAAAGTCACACTGTGATTTCAAGTTACCATAAATGTGAATTTCACACACCAGCACTGGATAAAAAACCACAATGGCCATGTAATGTGAAACACTGACCCAATATAAACTCTCCCAGATGTTTCAAATGTGGTTATGGCCTCGAATGAAGAACTCTGCAGTGGCAAGCTGTAATGCCAGAGCAGGTACTCTCTCTCTCTGAGCTACTCTGACCTTGAGATACCTTATAGACTCTCTTTTTTACCATGGCTGATGCAAAGCCTGCACAGAATGCACCCTGCCTGGGTATGTTGCTCTAAGTAATTCAACAGCAATGTGATCATGGTCTCATTCCTCTGGATTGAACACACACTTGCGGGGACCTTGCAGTGCCCCGGTGCGACAGTGACAGCTGAGGAACCACTGCTTAACAAAAACCAGACTCAGTTCAACGGCTGCTTTTCTGAAGATAAGATTAACATCTTAAGTGTTTGCAAGTCATTGTGCAGCCTCTGTTGAAAGACTGCAGCCCTAGGAAATAAAAAGAGAGCATATTCTTATTTTACATGTACAGGGTTAAAAATAAAGCCAACAAACACAATTTGTCTTGAGTGAAATTTTGCAGAACAGGGGTTCTTTATATTGCACATGCAATGTGGCAAATATTCATACAGAAGCCACAACAGGGCTCTCTGTAATTTTTCAGTTATACCTATCTATCCACTTCACCTAATATTTGGTATTGTGTATCTATTATTCACTTTGTAAAGTCCTGGGACTAAGTCTGAGCATTTTTCAAGCCTGGTACCAAAGCAGCCTGTTGTACTGGTGATGAGATTACTGTCAACATTTTGGCTATTCAACAACTGAGGCTAAATCTGCTTCTGATCCCCTCTTCGCCTAGTCTATGGATAGCGTGTGCATGGGCTTTCATTTTTTTTAAGTAAATGTGAATTCTAGGTGTTCTTCCTCAGAGAGGACAAGATTAAAAAGTCAGATTTTTGAACTGAAACAGAATACATTTTATGGTAGTTGGTAAATTGGTGTATTCCATAGTCTACATGCATTATAAACCAGGACTGACTCCTTTATACACACACCCCATGTTTTGAAATATGCACTTGATTGAAACTCTAGAAAGTGTAGTCTGATGCATAAATGGAAAGTAAAGTGCAGTTGTACCAATTCTCACACTGCTAACCCCAGGGAAATAGTCAGGGTTCATAAATATTTTTACTGCCACCGGTTATGGACAATGAATACTGAATAGCCAAGTAACAGCTACTCAAGGGCTCCACTTGCTTCTGCAAGCTGTGAGGTTTTTTACTCAGCACCCATCACAGACTCTACATAAGACGTTTGGGACTAGCTGTTAATTTGAAACATTCACATTTTCAGGCACACTTCTTTGCAAGTTAAGCTGCAAATCTAGCTCTAACTCACAAAGCTGTTTCTACTAAACAGATCAAAATTATGTGTTTCTTGGCAGACTTGACTTCAGCCAGAAGACATGGCTGTAAGGAGGTTTTGGGGGCAGCAGCACAGTGTTTATACTTCTAATATAACTGGGGATTTTCTGTACATGCTATTTGTATTGCTCCTTTCAGACAAATAGAATATCCAGTATTAAATTCGGAATCAGAGTAAAGGTTCAGATGTTTACTCCCTTAAAAAACTAAACAAACCCAGGGAAATCCCAAAAGATCTTTTTATGAATACACACTAGACAAAAGCAGTTCAACTCAGATTCTTCGTGTATTTCTCAGTGTATAATATTGGTGATCAATGATACTATAAAAATGCTTCAGAAAGATTGCTCATCACTTAACTCAGGTCCCAACCTTTAAGTTACGCATTATTGTAGGTGTGAAAAATTGTTCAGATAATACATCACCAAATATCACACATTATTTAATGAAAACCATGCTAATTAATACATTTTTAACATAACTAAAAATTATTATTAATTATTAATTAATAATTAATGCATACATTGCGTAATTTATACTCCTTCAGCAGTCCTTAGAAGGGAATACATTCCAAAGCTCCTTCAAGCAGAGAGGTGCTGGGAAGCCTGTCTTGGTCAGTAGCTTTCTGGGTGTTGTTCACTTTGGGCTGATCAGTAAAAGATAATAAAAGGAGGTAAGTCTTACAGCATAGAATTGTCCTCTAATTCACTGCTGCAGGATGTTAGCAACCACAAAATGCAAATATTAAGCTTCTACAGCAACATTCATCTGGTCATAATGTACATCTGGTTTATTTTACAGTACACATTAAGTAGCAAAAGTATAGCAATTGATGTATTCAGTTAATTTTATTACTGAGTTGTATTTTATTATTATGCAAGGGTCTAATTATATTTTTCCAAATAAGTTTGGGCAGTTTAGTTGGTTTGTTCCAGATGTTAGTCTCTTATTCTCATAAACTGGGAAGCTGCTGCAGTGTGAGAGGGACGATAAATCTGAATAAATGTAACAAGGCAAACAGGACGAGAAAGACTGTCTCCATTCAGAGCTGACATAAGGACATTATCTTCTGCATTTCCTGACTTCTTACATTCTAACAGAGTATCTGTATGTGTGTATGAATGGAGGGTTCCATTTGTTTATTTTTGCGTTTCATTTCCTAAGTTTGGTGTTTGGTTCTTTTTTAAAGGAAAGCAAATGAAAAAAAGCCTCCTGTTTATGCAGTCTAATGAAGCTGATTTGGTGTTTTTGTTGTGGCGTTCTCTGGATGCTGGGTAAAGTTCACAGGGATAACTGTTTCTAAACTGTGCAGTTTAGAAGAGCCCTCTGAAGTGACACGGTCCTTCAGATACAGCTTGAATCTCAGGATTAATAAGGTTTCTCTTTACCTCCTTCATAAAGTTTCTCAGGAAAACACTGTATGTACTATAAATAATTAAGCTACAGCTCTGCGAATGCGTAAAATTTACTCAAAGCACGAACCTGAAGCTGTTCACACTGGACATTCCTGCAGCATTGTGCGAACTGGTTTTCAAGATGCAGCTTCTGTAGCAGTTTCCTGCTCCCTTAAGCCTGCACACAGAGAAAGGCAGCAAAAGCTGGTGAAATAAATTTGGATACTCATAATGTGTGTCAATGAGCAGCTGTCAAATGGCAGCAGTTCTTTATTATTAGTCCTCTCTATCTTCACACTAATGTGAACTGCTCAACCTGTGAGAGACACTTTACAGAAAAGGCACTGTGAAAGAGCACATGACGTGCAAGGCGGACGCGTTTGACTTCCATGCTCTGAGGAAGAACGAGAATTCAGAATCAGTTATGTGAAGTATAGGCTGAGAAGGTGGAGAAGCGCAGGCCTTCCAGAGTGTAGAACAAGCCCGTGCACAACTGATGAGGTTCTGCTTTTGTGCAGACGTGCTAAAAGGCTGAAGATCAGACAAAAAATTAATCATTCAGATTTTGATTTGTCTATTAGTCTAGTTTAAGAAACAGAGTGTGGTCTGACAGCTTCATGCAGAAGATGCTCTTCAGTTAAGCTCCATGATCCATGGCAGACGTCGAGCCACAGCTAGACTGCATGACCTTTTGAAGATCTGCAAGAATTACATGCAGACAAGCATTCGCTTGCTGTATGGTGTAACTAACATGGCACATTGCCCTTTCTTATCTGAAAAGTTGATCCAGCTGTGAGCAAGGTTTCTCTCTGTGTGTGTTTGGCCACCCAAAACAAATATGACATGATTTAACCCCTACTTACCTTCTGATACTGTATTTCAATGTTGCATTCATATCTTCCCATACAGACTGCACTTTGAAAATAATTGAAAAATGTCATAAATATGAATGTCAGTGACAACTTACTATGGTAAGTTCTCACTTTATTAATGACATCCTGAGATGCCAAAGCCTCCTTTTCTCTAGGCATCAAAAGCACTTTATAAACATTCATTCATCCGTTTAGAAAATGTGAGAGTTAGGCACATGGAAATGCAGTGGTAAAAAACCACAAAGCAAATCAAAGCAAGTGTAAATCACATCTGTTCCCTTCTCCAGGACCATCTACCCATGCCTCAAGTTCCCAGCAACTAATCCTAACCTAAAGCAGTAGCCTGGTGCAACCTCCAAACCCTCCTCTTTGAAACTCCATCTCATAGAAATGTTTTTCAGCCTTCTCTGTTTGGAATTGGTAAATGGGAGACTCAGTGGCTCAGAAGAACATCGGCCAATTTTTGGCTCTTAGTAAACTGGCTGCTAGCAGTAGCCTTGGATAGGAACATGCAGGTTTTGATTGAAGAAATCAGTTTAGAAGATTTTTGCTCTTTACCAGACAGTTTAAAACATAGATTGAAAATTCTCAGTTTTCTACAAAACAATTGTGCCTTTTAAACCTTTTTCAATAATTTTTGCCTTGATTTATCTCTGGGTTTGATCATTTTTGTCATGAGACCTGAATGGAATCCACCCTAGTTTTACCAGTGCCTGGATAACTAGAACACACCTACGTGACTTCCATCAGAGCATAAGTCACAAATGTTTACATCTGGCATTGGGCTCACACATACATCGGTGACTAATTTTGCTCATAAATTCAGATAGTTCTTTTGGATAGGTAAGCCCACAAAAAATCCCCAAATTGTTAAACTCTTTAAAGCTAGTCACATAGGTTAAGGCATCCACATCAAGATCAAATACAGTTGTGAAGATGGCAGCATACGCTGAACATCAGCATTTTGTTAAATCAGTTTGCTTGCCAGATCATGTCCTTCTCTGGATGTCTGCCATCCCAAACCTTGGGGTTTGACCATAAGATATATGAAAAAACACTGCCAGCTGCTCAGTTTACTGAAGCCTTTCAAGAGAGTGCAGTGCAGAGGAGAGGGCAGATTTTGGCTTGGCATCAGGAAATATCCTCTATTGGCACAATCAGCTGACAGGCAAGAAAAAGCCTGAAAAACTGTAGGATTAATTACGTAACATACATATGTTTCCCATAACCTCAATTTTCAAACTCAGAATAACTTACTGTAATTAAAAACATTTCCCAGCTCAGGTCAAGACATTCAAGCTGCTGATAACTACTAATGCTGGTAACTACTGATGCTTGATATATTTTCGTCTACCTTTTCTACTACTGGAAGTTACAACTATTATTTTATTTTAATCTTTTAATTTTTATTTATTTTTTTTAGAAGAAGAGCAGGATACAAAGAGTCTTCAGGAAAAAAGCCAACAAATCCACAAGGAGGAAAACCTCTAAGTTTTCCAAGATTCTGGACTATTTCTTTATATCCACCTATGATCTGATTGGATTTCAGCAGCTTAATATTGACTCCTATTCTCTTAATTGCTTGAAGCTATGAAATGAAAAGTGACAATAGAACATAATTTATACGTGACATAATAGAACAAGGGTTTTTTTTTCTGCTTCTGTTTATGCTATTTGAAGGAATAAGCTTTTAGGGTGCCAAAATTATTGCTAGCCTTGTTAACTACTTTGGAAGCAAAATAGTTGACATAAGGATAGCCAAATCTGTTCCTTTGTGAAAGTGTAATAAGACAGAAAATCATTTCATTGTCAGATAGTGCTTCAGTTTATATTACACAATTAAATCTGCAATAAACTACAAACAGATTTGGTAATGTCACTTATCACAATAATCCTGGAAGAAGTAATAGTGCATCATTCTGCTCCCCGACACCAATGGGCTGAAAGCAACCTGCCGTGGAACAGCCGGTTATCCAATGCAGAGTTACCCGTATGCAACCAGAAATAGCCTTTGGCACATTATTATTCCTATTTTTTCATTTGCCTCTAAACCACATAACAAGTTTAGCTCTAGTCTACATGTATTAATATTCCAAACACTTGGCTCATTAGTCTAATCCAACGATGGGAAAGACCACACAAATGTATGGATTGTTCAGCAACCCTGACCCCACTCATTCACACACATGTAATAGCCCTGCCATTCACTCCTGCATAGAAAGGAGCACAAAAGCAAACAATACCCTGCTCCCTTAGTCACTTAATTAGTTAGTCACTGTTTCACTCACTCAGTTGACTCAGTCCTTCATACTTTCAGCCTTAGAATCTCTTCTCACTTTCCCGTGAGTAATGCCAATTAAAATTCACTTAAGACCCACATAGATGGAGAAAACCAGAAATACACCCTCAGTCTGACAGATAGGAAACTTCATTAAACAATCCCTCAGTGTGACTTGGAAGTATTTTAAGGTCTTAAGTAGAAATTCAGTGCTGCTCGGGCCTTGCCTAGCCTTCTCTTTTCCTCCTTTTTACCTTGCTTTCTTTGGAAGCAAAAGATGGGATTCTGCCGTTGATATTATTTATTTAAGTAAGCATTATTGAGAGCAAAATGTGCCCTTTTGCTCTTAAATTATAGACAAGGTGTTAACACTTGTGTAGTTGTCAGCAATCCATCCTTCATAGAGTATTTCTCAGCATCATTCTGTGCAGACACTGATTTATTTCCAGATTTTCTTGGCTGAAGTCCAGTTCTCTCAATTTCTCTTAACTGTGTGTTTTACACCCAGTGTGAAGTCTTCGGGGAGGAAGGTGACACATAACATTTTATAATTGTTAAACCAATGACCTTTCTTATTCTATGATACAAGTCTGATATAAAATGAAATCAGCGATTCTTTTCATTAGGCACCTGACCAGCATATTCAGTTAACACCTAAAATGTAATGTTGTCTGCCCATCTCTTGCAAGTCTTGCATCACTGCATGATGGATTTTAATGCGCAGGTCTGCCTGTATTTGTACATGCACAAATCACTGCAACGGTGCTCCCTTCTGTCATAAAGCACAAAAAAACCTCTTATCGTACTCTGACTTTAGAAATGGAACATTATTTTTCCAGTAATAGCTTTCTCTGGCCAGCAGAGAGGGAGTCTTAGTTTTACCATTTTGATCTTCAGAGATATGTGTATGATACAGAACCATGTATTTGGCAGAAAGACTGCCAAGTAACTAGAAATCCTTACGGCCAGGAAGTAAACTCATTGACACAATGTCTCAGTAGTGAATGGGGCTGAGTAATCCTTTTACAAAATTTGCATTTATTTGTGAATGTTTTTATTGGGGGCTAAGACTGGAAAACAAAAAGCCAGGGGTGCAGAAGGCTTGCCTTCTGTCAGTAGGGACCAGCACCTCAGCTCGCTATGTCTCCACAAACATGCAAAGAAGGAAAACGAACAGGGCAGCAGCTTGGTTTAGTCCTGGATTTAACAAAACCTTTGTGCAGCCCATGCCCAAGGGATGAAATTGGGAATAAACTATCATTTGAAAAGGCTCCTGAATCATGAGAAACACTACTACAACTCAGAAACATATTCAAATAGGACACACATTTTGTGCTTTTTTGCATCTCCATAAACCTTTGTGAAGAACATCTTATTTTTATGACTTGCATTAGATGGAGTTTATTTAATGGGTGGATGAGTATCATTATCTTTTTACTTTCACTGTAAAGTCTTTACCATACATCTTCTTAAATTGACTTTTTTGACAACATAACTTGCTAGTCCTGGCAAGATTGAATGGATTATCGAATCCACTTTCCAGGTGTAGATGTTCCCAGTCTTCACTCGTAAAGATGAAAAGAACAGGATTTTTTCCCAGTTTAATCAAGTTTATGTTGCAAAACAGTATTTTCATTTTTACCATGTTGAATTTACCAACCTGGAGTATGTCAGATCATGTGTATATACATATACACATAACATAGTATGCATTATTATCTCATATTCAGAAAAGGTAGGTAGGCTTAGCGCAACTGCAAATACCTCCTAGTATTTTGGATGTCAGGATTAGGTAATTTGGCAACAGGAAAGGACTACACCTTTACAAAGGAAGAGCTAGCTGAAAGTAGGCATTCCATAAATATCAATGAGGGAATGAGGAGGAGTAGATGATGCTACAAATGGAGGCACGGCAAATTCACACACAGATGGAAGGGTGGTTATATGTGGAGGTAATACTTCTGAGAGGTGAAATGATGAGAAGAGATTTCACAGCTGCATTTACTTTTGCAAACAGTCTGACTTACTACGGCATATGTATACTGTATATTGTGCTTTGCCGTCTGAAGAAGTACCTTCTGCAGCCAAACAAGATGATTTGGTCTTGTCAGTGTACTCTGTCCATCTGCTAGGGTAACTTTGCCACTGCCACTGAAGAATTTTGACACCTTACAAATAGAGTACTCAAACAGAGCTCAGGCTTTTAATCTTGGATTTGGCTTGATGGGAACCATCCATCAATGCTCATTGAATGCCCACTTAAACATCCCAATTTGCAGCAAAATCCTCCCCTTTGAGTGGCACACCCAGCAGTATCAGACAGCTACACTGACAAATACACCTGGAAATGGAAGCAAGGCTCTGGGATTTAAGTTCTCAAGCATATGCTTTCATGGCAAGTTTGTTACATGAGAACATTTAGTCTTTAAGTGGTTTGAATATAACAGCAAATGCGGGTTGGGTAAAGAATAAAAAGAAAACAAGCAGACAAGGATGGGAAAATATTTTTCTTACACAACTTAAGCAGCTTCTGTGACAACAAAATACACAGAAGTAGATTATTTTAAGTGAAACCATTACCTATCGATAGTTTTTATAGTCATATTAATTTCTAATTGAAGCCAGGCAAAGTCAATTAATCCCTCTCACAAATTGAAATGGATGATGACATGCAAGAAGCTTTATCTTTGTGTGTTAAAAAAAAAAAAATTAATAGAAAATCACATTGCTTCTGTTGTTGTACAAAAACAACACTAGAGTTTTCCTTTCAGCAACATTTCTCCTTAGGCAAAAAGATACTATCCTGTATTTGATACAGTGCCATAGTTTGAGTTAATTGTTTGCCTCTCACTTTCAACTTTATTTGTCTACATCCCCTTTCCTCAACAAAATATCCTCAAACTCAGTAGAGCTGAGGTGGCTCAGCATGCTGTAAGCATTTATACTTGGTATACTATACACTTTTACATGAGGCAACATTCAGTGAAAGGTCAGGTAGCTTTCCATTCCTTGCAGGGACAGGCCTGATGCTTTTGCAGAGCTAAGAACCAGCTGCATGTGTTACCATTCACAGCACCAGATGCAGACAGCCTCTAAATGGCACATAAATCTGCGCATTTTCCTTCAATCCCATTTAGCAATGTACTTACTGTTATTCTCCTTTTCATGGATGCAGTCTATTTAATTGTCATGGTGCTCTCATGTGATACACCTACACTTGCCACTGTATACAGGGTTTGCACCCTGGCTGCACACACCTCTCATCCTTCTTTGGTTATGAGTGGGAGAGAAGCAGCGGAAGGCAGAGCAGGAGTCTCGAGCACAATATGTGAGAGCCGGCAGGTCTGAAAACCACTGTGCACGCGTTATATCATGCAATGAGTTGGCTCCTTGTTCTCTTCATCTAGCCCAGTGGCCACTGTGTCGAAAGTTACATGATCTGATTATTCAATTCACTTCTACAGAGAACCATATAGCCAATGGAAAAAAAAAATAAGTCAGAAAAGGTTTGCAAAATAGGACATAAGGTTGCACTTCTGTCAGGGAAATTGGCCCCTAAGTATGGGTAAAGAGGGTATGTGCTGGCTTCTATGTAATCATTGTGGTGTGTAACAGTTTAAAGCTATTACAGATCTACTGGTTTAGGCTGTACATATGTTTCCACATATACAAACATCTTATAAAATCCTACCAAGTTCACAGGGACTAAAATGCAGAATTTAAGCCACACAACAAGCCAAGGTATCAGGAGAAATAGAGATTAGTGTTAGGAATCAAATGAACAGCATCTGGAAGGTACATCTGCCGAAACAGATATGGGATGCCTTTCTAAAGTAAATAAAATAAATACAAAAACCCCTGAAGAAACAAAGGCCATGACCATACGTATCCTGCTGGATGAAGTGTTATTTGCAGGCTTTGCTTGCAGGGGTAGGTATAACAAGGACAGGGTGTGCATCTTTCTCCTCCTCTCCCCACCACCGAGCAACTCGGCTCAAAAGCAACCACACTGAACCTCTCGAGACTGCGTGACTAATATGTGAAGTCCACCAGATCACACCGTATGACACAGGAGACCCACCCAAAAGCTGCACACAGCTTTGTTCCAGTGACATTTGAAGCACAGAGGAAAGCAAGGCTGTGATCAGCAAGACACAAGGCTTATCTACAAGAATTACAGATGTAGATACCAGCATGCCCGCTCTGGGCTGCTAGTGGTGACCCCTGCCTAGCTGTCCTTGTCCTAAACGAAGCCAGGTGGACAAGAAGAAAACAGGCTAACTTTTGGGCTTATTTCAGGCTAAGGCAGTTCCCTGACTGATCTTGCTTGGCTCCCCCAGACAGCCGGAAGGAATACCACATGATTTTGACTGCAAGAAAATCATTAGGATAATAATGCAAAATGGATCATCTGCGCTTTGGAAGCACCACCATATCTGAGATGTTACAAATCTTTAAAAGTACCCACCCAACTATTCGTTTTGCTTTGTAGCACTGTACCTGGGGTTTTTTACTGTGTTCAAATGCCACTCTTTTGAAAGGGTGAAAAGAGACACAGAAGTACGTCCCATTGAAAGCAATCACAGTTAGGATGTTGTTAAACAATTATTTTTATGGCTAATTGATATCAATGATCTAGCATGTGGCAAAGCCTTGTTCCACTATTTTAGTGACATATACAATACAAACATAGACCTTTCATTCATGTGCTGGGAACCTATAAAAAGCTCTTCCACAATGAGTTAGCTATAAAAGAAGGCAAAAGCTCTCAGCAGTTCCAGAGGGTCTAAACCAAATCTGATACATTTTTCCTGAGTCTGATTTTAATTTGTCATGTAACACATACATTTCTTCAATGTTAGCTACTTTTCTCAAAAGCACTATTACATGCTGCCGTGAGAACTCACTCCTTTCAGAATGACCCCTCACAATACCAGATTTCATAATTCTGTCACATCTTCTTGTACCATTTTTGCCCAAAGATCTGAATGTCCCTGCACAAAGCAGATCCTTGCCCAAATAGGTGTTCTTACACAGCAGAAACAGAAAAACCATTTGGGTGATTTACTGTGAAAACAAAGTCTGTACAGTGCTCATTGCAACATTAAACTGTCGTGTACAGCAAAAAACAGCTGCTAAAATTCTCCTGCTTTTATAAGACAACTTGAACAACTGATCAGAAAATTGGTGCCTAATGGGGTTTTTTGCTGTGGAGCTCATCACTTCAAGATCCTACAGCGAAGCCCTGGTGGAAAAGCTGTTTTGCTACAGAGCAAAGGAGAAAGAGTAACTCCATCCAAAACATGGTTAGTTTTCTAGTTAAATTAGAAAGTCTAGCAGTAGTTTCAGGTATAATAGATGAATAATCTTGTGTGCAAGAGAGAAAACAAAGCAATCTGTGCTTAGGTCTCAGACGACACAGGTTTTTCCGCCTTGTGGCTTGTTGTGCCCCTAGTGTGAAGTTACCCTGTGCTTATTTAGCACTTACACTTGCTGGCTAAAACCGGGTCCCACGAAGTGCAACTCTAAGAGTCAGACTAAATGACAAACCCTGAGTTGTGAAGGGGCTGGGTAGCCATTTTGGTGGTGGCAGCCATCTTGGGGCAGAATAGCTTGAAACAGCTGAATTTCCAGAAATGACTAACATATTGCAAATGTGATCGTTTTAAGATACTCCTTCCAATTGTCAGCCACTGTGCTAGAACTGGAGGAAGGTTATGACAATCTATTGGACTATGATGCGTGACCGTGACAGGAAATATTTTCTGCCACACATTTTTGGGCTCTTAATTCACAAAACAGCAGAGATTAAGATATAAGTTACTCGTAGAAACCCCTTTTCAAGGCCATGAGGTAAATTGAGGGCATACAGCGCAGGAATGCCGACTCTTAAGATCTTGTTGCAAGTTTAATATGCAATAAAGTCTGGAAACGTTAAGTACTTACACATGGAAAGCACACGAGCACATCACCTTTAAGGAGAACACGGCCTCATTTGACATGTAAGCCAAATGCATGATTCGGGAATCAGGTTGCGCTTGTGATTTATTTCCCCTGCAAGAAACTTTTTCCACTCAGGGCTTCATCACAGCGACCACTGCTCGTGTTGGTGTTTCGACACTCAAGATGTACCCAGGTATTCATAAAGAAGGGAGATGGTATTTGGTGAGGAAGGATGACAGGAATACTCTGGAAGCAAGGATGGGGCTCATATTTGGGGTGTGCAGGCAAGGGATACGGTCACAAGGGAAAGCAAAAGTACCCTTTAGGAAACTTATCTTTGCAATTTTATTTTCAGATAGGCTTAAGAAGGGCTGAAGTGACGGAAGAGTGAGATGACAGCAGACTAAAAGCACAGGAATCCTCAGACACAACCTCAGCAACAAGATTGATGAGCATGGCTCACAGATTATAAACGAGGGAAAACGATAGCAACCTCCGAGGCTGCAGACAGCACGTAACAAGCACCGCGATGTGGAGCGGGCACCGCGCTACTGCTGTGATTTATCACCGCTCCCACCACAGGGTAGGGCAGGGCTCTGACAGCCGAGAAGCCGCGCTGGATGCGGAGCGGCGAGGCAGAGAAAGCCAAGAGAAGCGGCGCGATGCACGAAGAAGGGCCCTCGCCGCTGAAGTTTGGGTAAGCGAAGGTCAAACGACACGACACGAGGGCGCATCGCGGAGCTCCGCAAGAGACTCAGCCCGCCGACAGCCGCGGGGTCCGGGGAGCGGCCCGGCCTGGAGCCAGCCAAGACCCTTTCGATGTGGCGCCGTGAGGGCGGGCAGAGGGGCGAGCCGGCGGGGGAGCAACAGGCGGGGAGCAGCAGAGCGGCGGCTGAGGGGAGCGCCCTCCCCCTGTCCCTCCATCCGTCCCTCCCGCCCTCTCCCTTAGGGCTGCCCGCTCCCGCGCGCGGCGGGACCGTTAAAACCGTTACGGCTCCCACTTTCGAACTGATTCAAACTCGGCAGCCACACGGCCCCTCCCGCCAGCCCTCACCCCCCCCCCCCCCCCCCCCCCCCCCCCCCCCCCCCCCCCCCCCGCGGGGGGGAAAAGGGGAAGGCGAAGACCCGGGGGAAAGGGGGGGGGGGGCCCGGGCCAGGCCCACCCAGTCCCCCGGGGGGGGGGGGGAAAAGCGCGCGG
>WYDI02027886.1:0-19773 GCA_009867235.2 Psittacus erithacus
TGGTGGTAGCAGCAGTGGTTTGTGTTATACCTTAGTTACTGGACTGTTCTTATCTCAACCTGTGGGAGTTGTATTCTGTCAATTGTCCTCCCCATTCCTTCGGGAGCTGAGGGAGGAAGGTGTGGGGGGAGGGGCTGAGTGAGTGGGCTGCGTGGCAGAGCTTAAACCACGACATCCTCAAACAATATTTTCCATGCTCATTTTAAAGCTGGACGGCTTGCAGGAAATGGCATGCCTTACCCAGGCAAAGCTGGTAAATCAGGTCTTACCAACAAGAAATATAAAATTCCCTGGCACAGGTTAACAACATCACTACACTTTAAACCCTATTTCCATTCAGTTCTATATGTCACTTAAAATTCTCCACAACTTAAAATTGATTATTATTATAGAAGACCGGAGTCTAGGGACTCAGGTGTACTCCACTCATTACTAAATGCAAGAAAAGAAATGAGATTTTCAGTGATAAGTGTGTCAATTCGTTTTTAAACATACGTCTGATTTGATGGATATTGTCATTGAGAACACTAGTGAATACAGATGTATATGAATATACAAATACCTTATCCAAAACCAAAATGTCGCATTCAATATTTATACTTTGGCTCCTGAAAATATACTTCTGATAAAGAGTCACCTGCATTTCAATGCTGGTTACACACAAAACTCACAAAGCATACAAATACCCTATATTATCTATCAGTTTTTATAACCCCAGTATGTGCATGGCAGCATGGCGAACCAGTATGGATCTGCATATTTTATTTTATTATTTATTAGATGACATTATACAATGTACTTCTTCACTTCTTCACCAAGCACAAGATGTAGAGTTTATAAGATGCAGGATAAGAGACTGTCCAAGGGGACCTTGCCTTCTTTGCAATGACACAAATATGTCTTAATGTGTGGCCATTAACAAAGCTGCCAATTTTCTGAAATAGTAACTGCTCAATTAAAAGGTCTTTTGGGATTAACTTTTAATTTTTGAATAGCTATTTATGACTGAAAACTTATATGAGGAGAATGTTATTCAAGACAAGTGTTTTTTTCATTAGTTGAGTATACATCAACAGGTGAGATAATGGTGCTCTTGTTTGTAAAAATCCTGAGAAATAATAGGAGCAATGACTGTTTTTTTCCATGGCCTCCTATCTTGCCATCCTCCTTAGCCTCTGGGGTTGAAATTTATCTCATGTAACATTAGACACCTAAAATTTATACATCCAAGTATGAGATAGTCACCTATGTCCTACTCACAATCAGTGGAGAGAAACATGCATTTCCAGAGGGTGATTCATCTGACCTGCCTTATATATCTGTAGAAGCGCAAGACAAATGGCTCTCTGGTGCCTATTTCTCTTCACTGACTTTAAAAAGAGACTTATTTGAGTAAAACAGATGTTTTACTCTGAGATGCTTAATCTAAAGTAGATGCATTCAGCTCCAGGTTCTCAGTTCCTGAGATTCAAAATCAAATTGTTTCAGCTGAAAGGACTGAGAAAAAAAACCACCATAGAAAACCATACTAGACTTGTATTCATTCCAGAAGATGTGCATTAACACTTTCTTTGTCAAGAGAGCAAGCTGACCTGGGATCTTCTAACTTCCAGGGTAATTCCTATCCAGCAATTCACTTGAATATAAGGCGCTGAGTTATCTGATTGACTCATGTCTGAAGCCTATTTTGAGAAAGGGGTTGATGGCTGTGGTTTCAAGAATAAGAAGATCTGACAGAGCAAGAAGTGGTGAGTCAATAGCATTTCTTATGAAGAAAGTGGAAACTCATAAACCTAGTAGGCTCCTGGATTTTTACAGGTTTTATTACAATTCATTTAACACTGTGCTATTAAAAGTGATTTTTTTAAATGTAGGGGGTTTTTTTATGAACTGGTATCTAATTATTTTAGTTGATTTACCTTGAAATATGTTACTGGAAAAAACCCACAAAACCCAATAATCCCATTCTGAGTTTTAGACTGATACTAAATATTACAGCCATGACCTTTTTATGTGCACCAGTATCTTTACTGGGATTTTTTTTTCTATTATTAGATATTTAATTACTCCTGTCTATAAAAAAACTAGATATATCTTTTCTAAACAGCTATTGACTTGCTCATAAATGAGAAAGAATAGCAAGATGATTAAGTATAAACAAACCTACAGCTCCTAATAAAATAATTTGAGTTGTCAGTAGCAATTTGAAGTAGTGCAATGACTTATGTTTCTTCTGATGGTGAAAAGACTTAATGATATAAATCAGTATCAGGAAGAGAGAAGTTTTCCTCTTCAGATTTTTCAGTCTGCTTCTGTTTAGTGGGCAGTTGATAGCTCACCACCCTGGTCCTTGAGTGATGTGGCATCCTATAAAATTTGGAAAAATTCAACTTTAACAATTCATCAAATTAGACACAGACAGTAATTAAATATGGACCATTAGCCAGGTGTACCTTTAGTGGAATTTAAGATTTAGCTGTATATGAAGATAAAATTTAACTTGCTTTCATTTTTTTGTACATTCAAAATACTGAGAATGAGCAAAAATGTATTCACTTTGTGCAATACACTCATTATGGTTCATGACCTATGAGTAGTTTACAGCCACGTAAAAGACAAATTTTTATTATAGTGATGACAACTGAAACAAAGAAAAAAATCTATCAATTGTATTAGATGTAGATCACTCGTAGAAACTGCAAGTGATTGACTATTAACAAGCTGCCATGTAATCCAGCCCTTACAACAGAAGAATTCACTATTTTAATCAGAGAAGGAAAATTAAAGAATAAGGCTGTCTGTATATACTGTAACATAAATCACTTCAAAGTAAGAAATTAGGAAGAAATAATTGCTAATCTCTGTTTAAGCTCTTTTATTGGTGATCTAAATTAGTTTAGATGCATTTTTTAAGCTTCTTGAGTTGTTTCACACTGTAATTTTAGAAATTCCACATTCAGCCTGCTAGAGGGGTTTATTTCTCCCTGATGGAGTCATGGTTTCAATATTCAGTTCTATACTCAGGGACATTATTCAAGCCATCAGATGCCCTTTCATAATTTTCTTTTCAGCCTCACAGTAAAACTTGGCTGCCACTAGTTCTTGGCTAAATGATGCATGTAATGTGTATCTGTGTTGCCACAGAAATACTGAGCAGACATTTGTTGAGGTCTGGCTGCCCTAATTAAAGAAAAGATGGAATAATAGTTAATGTTATAATCTCTTAGTGCTGCCCTGGGTCCTAAAGGTTTTTACACCAGCTAAATCCTTTTTCTTCTCTTTCAGTTTCCTTGAAACAATGCACCTATGTATAGCATATTCATACTATGTGCTTTAAAAGATGGTAAATCCTGCAGAAAAGAATTAAGGAATTAATGTCTACAAGAACCATTTATTTCTAATTGCAATGAGATATTTCCTCTTGCCCAAGCACCTGGCTAACACGTGTTCAGACTTGGCTTGACAACTTATAGAACAGTTATGTGGCTCTGCTCACTTTTCAGTCATCACAGAACTTTGAGTTTGCCCTTGCTAGAATGAGTTTATATTTAGTTCCCAATGGGAACTACAGCTCAAAAATAAAGGTATCATGCAGTTTTACTGTTCCCACTTGTGTTGGTACATAAAAGAATATTTTTCTACAGAGGAAGGGTCCAAACTCAGGTTATTTGAGAAGGAATCTAAATTAGAATACATTTGGTCTGTATCTATTGCCATATAATCTTGCAGAACCTTTGTTTTCCACATTAAAGTGGTATAATGTCTCTAATAATACGAAATATAATAATAAAACCCATGTTTTTCTAAAGGTAATTTTTTGAGTTACCAGATGCTTCTGTGTTTGAAATATACCTTTAACAGGATATAACTCTTAGTCTGAAACAGTTAAAGAAAGAACTTTAGTGGATCTTACCATCTGTCTCTAGAATTCAAGCTAAGGTAAGTGAAATAATGTATTTACTGACATGAAATTGAAAGACTGGTAGGAAATTATCATGGACTTTGCCTTTAACGCAAGGCATTGATTTACACATGAAATCCTAATTGATGAAACTGATGAAGAATACCAAACCGTTTTATATACTTTGATTTGTGTGATAATTCAGATTTTTCAGAACAGTACTGTAGAAAAGGAAACATTTCCCTCTCTGAGGAAGTTTGTTCTAATCATTCATGTGATCTAGTGTTGGCATCTTGATGCCAACTCTGGGCTTAATGCCTAGAAAATGAATAATGCATTCCATGCACCGTAATTTCATTACAGATTTGGATTTTGAGAAACAGAAATTATAGAGATCCAAAAGAAGATACATCAATCAGTGTTCATGTACTTCATGTACTTAACTTTTGTTCAGTTGCTGGTAAAAATAAAAGGAAAAGAGAAGTTAAAAAAATAGAAGAGGATAGAAGAAGCACAGGCAATTCAGTTCTTCATAATCCACCCTTTAGTTTTGAGACAGTGCAATAAAATCTGATATATAGCATCCATTTTTACGTAGTAAAAATTGTAGTCAGTTGAAAGAGCAGCTGGTGACATTGTTGTCAGTGCTGTCCAAAAGCTAATTGAGAATAACAGGAAAAAAATCTGATGTAATATATAGCTTCACAGATTTCCATCTCACCCCAGTCATTATACACATCTGTTCTTAACTCCCAATGAATAACACAATTCCTCTGAGTTTCTTCTAAAGAATCTCTTTAACAACTCAGAAAACAGAGGCATGCGTGAAACACATGTTGAATTTTATTCATCCTGCATTAACAGTTGCTCTAAATATTATCAGCTTCCAATGTAATTTGAAGTATACCATCAAGGGTTTTTTACTATTATTTAATTTGGAAATACTTTTATGACTTGTGCTATTGTGGTGTCCATAATTTGAAAAATTATGTTCATAAATTCAGGGAAACCGTTGCAATGAAATAGTTTGCAATCTAACAGATACAACAAATAGACATGTTGATTCTATGTTTTGAAAGAGCAAAATCCATTTTGATAAGCTGGTAGGGTTCTAAAAGTTGACACCATTTCCCTGAACATTTTGAGGTGTTTAAATTCCCATAGAGTATTTTATATTGGGCTATTAAATCAAGCAGTATGTAAAAAATTAAGAAAAAATGCTTTTAGTTTTCATATTTTATCAAAGGTCATAGCTACTGAGTATTAATTTATCATTTGGTTGTCCTAGTACACAGTTTTGGGGATTTAACAAGTTGTGTTCTATGAATAGCTTCCTTCTCAATGCACTATTAATGGTATTTTTTGTCATCTAATATTAAAATTCAGATTTTCTGCTTGTGCACAGTCATGGAGTCTCATCCAGCTTTATTTAACACCATTTTATGCATGCTAAGAATTTGGCCCAAAGGCAGTGAAAATTATATTTTCGTTTATATGGGATTCAACATTTTTTTTGCTGTGTAATAGAAAGAACCACTGCATCTTTTCTAGATTCATACATCTTCATGGAGCCCATAAAGTGAAGGTTTCCAAATGCTATTTTTTTTCTATTAGACTGTCAGTAATTTGCATTAATCGTAATGGGAAATTCTTCTTGCATGTGGTTGTTGGAGGCACTAGAGCCCAAAAATTCGGAGCTGACTTCTCATACTGAACTAGAATTGTCATCTCTTACTCCTTCACAGCTGGGCCTGTACCATAACTGCTTGCACTGCTGATGATATGAAGATGAGGGGGAGTGACTGATACACCTGAAGGCTGTGCTGCTATGCTGCTTTTCATCAGGACCTTGATAGGCTGGAGAATTGGGCAGAGAGAAACTTAACAGGGTTCAACAAGGGCAAGTATAGGGTACTGCACCTGGGGAGGAAGAACCGCAAGTACCAGTACAGGCTGGGGACTGACCAGGTTGTTCAGCTGAGAAGGACATGGGAGAATTGGTAGGTTAGTTGACCATAAGTCAGCAGTATACCCTTGTGGTCAGCAGGATCAATAATAATCTGGGAAGGAGCAGAAGGAGTGTGGCCAGCAGGTCAATGGAGGTAATCCTCCCCCTCTACTCAGCCTTGGTGAGGAAACAGAAGTACTGTGTCCAGTTCTGGGCTCCTCAGTACAAGAAAGACAAGAAGCTACTAGAAAGTATCCAGCAGAGGGCCACAAGAATGATTAGGTGTCTGGAGCACCTTTCTTATCAGGATAGGCTGTGGGAGCTGGACCTGTTTAGTCAAGAGAGGACTGAGAGGGGATCTCATTAATGCATGTAAATATCTCAAAGTCAGGTGCCAAGAGGATGGTGCCAGACTCTTTTCATTGTTGCCCAGCTACAGGAGGAGGAGCAATGGCCATAAACTAAAGCACAGTAAGTTTCACCTCAACATGAGGAAGAATTTCTTTATGTTGAGTGGCAGAGCACTGGAACGGGCTGCCCAGGGAGGCTGTGGAGTATCCCTCTCTGGAAACATTCAAAACGTGCCTGGGCATGTTCCTGTGTAACCTGCTCTAAGTGGCCCTGTCATGGCAGGGAGTTGGACTAGATGATCTCCAAAGGTTCCTTCCAACCCTAATGATTCTGTGTGGTTCTGCATGATCACCTCCCAGCCTTTCTGTAGCTTTACGTCTGACAGCGAGCAGCTGTGTGGTTCTGAGTTACCAGCTAGGCTTAAACCACAACACAAGTTTTTACAAACTGTTTATAAAAACTTGATTTTTTTATCCTTTCTTTAAAATGACACATTGCATGGTTTCCTGTCTTTTGGGAGGAAAGAAACTTGAGAAGTCTACAGAAGAGTTGCAGTGAATATACTGAATGATATAAGCAAGACAGTGCTTAAACTTCTTTAGGCATTCATAGAGGAGCATATGTGCTCACTACTGGATATTTACCATCATCACTGCACCATAATAAGAAATGATGCTCTGAAAAGGAGGCCCAAAGGAGTAATCCCATGTCAAAAAGTAATGAGAACTCTTATTCCAAATACCAGAAACACCTCTGAGGCTTAATTTTATCTCCAGTGCAATGTGAGAGGCTGGTTAACGTGTTATACTTACCATTGCAACCATGTGTTTTGTACTGCTTTACACAGAAAATCTTTGAACAAATTCTTTGGAGGGATAAAAGTCACCAGAATTAGTAAATTATTCATTGTTTCACTGGGAAATACAAATGTGAGCAGTGCTTCCAAAGCACACAGACAATGGCACTGGTGTTCTGTACATCAAAGTAAGTTTTTTATATGCGTGTGTGTTCCTAGTTAAATGCTAAATCTGTAGAAAAGTCCAGAACCAAAATGTTTATCTCTGCAATCATAAAGTAAGATTTAAAAGAATAAAAAAACCTTATGCTGTCCTAAGGGTTTCCAGTCATTTAGAGACAAGTTAATTATCTTGCCAAATTCTAAAATTCTGAAGACTGCAGTACTTACAGTGAATGCTCATTTACTAACAGCTACAGACACTCTGGTAATCCAGCCTAACACTGAAATGACAGAGCAGTGTTCTCCATTCATCTAGTAAACATATTAAAGAACACAGACTTTTGAAGGAAGGCAGCTCTATTTCATCCTTGAGTAGCTAACATCACCAAGCAGTCCCACAGAGGAAAGGATGAAACTTACTACCCTAATTTTGCAAACAAGTCATCCTATGACAATATCATTCTGTCTTATTGCTAGGACCATTGAAAATGTTACCCCACTATCTGACATATCATGTTTGTTCTCTTGAACTCTTCAACATACTCTACTAAGAGGCAGAATGATAAACTCGTAATGTGAAAATCACTTCATCTTATAAGATTTTAATTTTATGTTTAAAGCTTCCACCACCTCTAATCAAGTATTGTTGTTGCTTGGTAATCTTGCTTTTCTCATTCTGTTGTATTTTTTATCATTTCCATGTTACTTGGGGAATGGTAAGAAAACTGAATCTTGAACATTTTTTTTTTTTGTTCTGTAACACAATCTACATCTCCCACAGACCACCAGCTCTCCTCACTTTGTACAAAGTAGAAGTCTCTTCTTTGGTTTGTTTTGGTGTTTCGGTTTTGGGTTTTTTGTGCGTGTGTGTGTTAGTTCTTTGATATGCAAGGTCCATGAGGAAAATTGGGCAAAGGTTTTAACAGAACCATTGAACATAAGAGAAGCTTTGGCTAGGTCATTAAGTTTACAAACCTGTAGAAACAACAGAATAGGCTCTGGCTGTTCCAAGCCTAACCAAGATAACATTATTATGTGGCTGAGAAGGGCCAGACAATTCAGACCAGGGTCCCAAACTCACACACCACAATACCAGCTAAAGCTTGAACTGCTGTTAAGAATCTGCTAAAAAAGCCCATTGCATGTCTTATAGGCAGCAATATGGGTATATGGTGATGGGCTTGAGAACCCGCCAAATCTTAATTACAGCTTGGACTGCAGGATGTAACAAATAAATTAGCAAAGCCTCTTGCTGACTTTCTGTTCTCTGGCTATCCTTAACCTCCCTAGAAGATATTAGAGTAATGGCTGTAACATCTTTCTCCAGTGGAGACATCCACAAGTGGCCTTATTCATTCAGTTATCTTGTTTAAATTGTCTAATGCTTAAAGCAGGATACAATTTGCTTGCTTTTAGGAGCAACCTTGTTCCTCAACTGGCAAATATACAGCAGAACGGTAGCTGATAAACTTAGAGTAGAATTCAGTTCCCCAAACATGGATTTTTTAAATCACTTTTGGTGCCTCAAGTATCTGAATGGGACTGGAAAATACATCTCAAAGACCTTCAGAAGACTTTTGATTTTCTGGAGCAAAAACTGGTGGCCAAATGAGAAGCTGCATAGTAGCTGAAATTGTAGAAACACCTGTATTCAGGCCACTGTATCCCTACTCTGATGTCTGGTGCCTGCTTCTGAATCCATGGAAATTGACAAAAGGCAATCTCTCATATACTCCCAATCTGAGAAGCCATCAGCAACACATTTCCATTACATATTGTTTTCCTCTCTCCTCCTATTTTTAGAAATACCATTTCCTCAGACAGATGGGCAGCCTATTGCTCTGACCAAGCCTGATTTTGGAAAATATTCTGTGTCTGTAACCACTTGAGTCATAAAGATATTTGAATAATAAGAAAACTTTCTGAAGGATCTTCTAATAAATCATCTCAAGGTTTTTGGCTTTTACTGGGCTAATTCATGCATATTCTGCTTGAAAACAAACCAACAGCTTAGCTGATCAAAAGGAAGGCTAATACCCTTTCAGATACAGCTGGTAAAATTCCAATCATCTATCCACATTTCATGAAAGACAATATTGATATGGAATAGTTTATCATTATCCCAAGATCCTGCTAAGAGGTATGTCAAACAGTGTCTGACTTAACTGTGAGGTCTTTCTGGGCATCTTTTCTTGGGCTTCCAGCTGAAATGTCAAAATATCAGTACAGAAAGTTCTTGTGTTTCCCACTAACTGCAGCAATCCTATTATTCTGCAGTTCTAATGGGGCTGCATTGCTGCAGCTGACAATGAGTTATGTCTTTTACTTCCAGATATCCAGATGCAAACCATTATTCCTTTTGCCCACCTAATAGAAATAAAACCCAACTATAAAAATCTTATTTAGAAACTACATCAAGATAGTGCAACTCAAAAGTCCCTTTCTCTTCCAAGATTGGATACGAGGTAGCACAACCTTCAAAACTCAGCAAATGTAAGCTTTTAAATTCACCTTCCCTTCAGATTTCAACTGCAGAGACCAGTCTGTACTACTATAGGCTTACAAGATGCAAAATTCCTTTAAGAAAGTAGGAATGACAAAATTTTGATGTTTACATCAGATAAACTCTTGCAGGAGCTCTGCTTTACCTTCCAACAGAAAAGAATGGCTTGTATATTCACTCTGTTCTCTGTGAAATAAATAGGATTTTAGGATTTGCAAGTTTATGATCAATGAGTGGCTGTGAAGACTTGTCCTTACAGTACAGTTGAACATGAAGTTGGTGTAGATCTTGTTAGAAATTTCTATAACTTTAAGGAACTCATTTGCCAAAGATGCGCATACTACCAAATTTCTATTTAAAGGAGTTCCCTCCTTCCTCAGAACAAGATTTAACTAAATGAGTTGCAAGAGAATAAATCACCTAAACATGTCTCCCTCTGAGAGAAGCCAGCAACACTGATGTAAGTTGAAAGCCATCTTAGCCATCCTTTAAACCAAGAAGAAATAAAAATTTGAAACTATGTGTAACAGTTCAGAAACAAAAACAATGTAAATTTTGAAAGTGCCATATGCAGTACTTCTGTTTTCTTCTTAAATATAAAAGAGAGATCAGAGAACAGATGCTGGTTTGAGCTTCCTTCTCAAATAGGATTAAGATCTTTTACGTTTAAGATCTTATAAGATTAAGATTAAATAAGTTAAGATCTTAACATTGGATAGTCTGTTAAAACATTTGTTCATTTTAATCAAGGATAAATGTTCTACTGTTGATTTACTTTCCATAAAGTAAGACAGGAACTTAAGACAATGAGAAGAGGACCTAAGGCAATAATATTATATTTCTAGATTGGAAAATGCTGATCCAGGTTTTTGCTCAATTAGTATGATGGGGTTTAAATAAATTGAAACAATTTTCTGTATTGACCACATTCTTAGAACATTTTACAGTACAAATTTGCTAGTTCTTGAAAATTAGGTATACTGCAGTGAATGAGTAATTAGCTGTAATTAGACAGCAATTTAAGAGCTAAAGAACTTCAGAATAATGAAGAAAAAATATGTCCCAAATGAATTACAGTAAAAGAGACAGATGACAAAATTAGGTATGCAATACTTAATCATTTGCAAATATTTTGAAGCACAATTACAAATATTTTATTCCAGTAGAATGTTCTTTCATTTGCTTAGTAGCCAATGCTTATGATTTTCAAACTACTAGTGTATTATTTGCGGCATCTTAGTTGAAAGTAATAATCTATCTCGTTATGTGACATATACGAACAACAGAATATTTCTTGCAAATGCTACAGTGTACATGTCTCTGTGTGTGGCTGTGCACGTCTAAGCTCAAATGAACACGCAATCACTTGGATTTCAGTGTTGCATCTCCTCCAATCCCCACAGATGCACTCCAAGTTCTACCTTCCTAAATAATATCTACATTGCTCTAACATAGTTGCTATGCATTTATTGCAATTTTGTTTGGTGAAGACTGCTCGTATGTGCTGCTTACTAATTCAGAAAGTGTTTGCCACTGGTGGTGAACAAGTAATCTATTTCGAGCTTTTTTGCTCTCACTGTAAATGCAAAACTCTTTTAGTAAGGGTTACTCTTTTACTTTTGAAAGAAGGTGGTATTTTTTTCATACAAGTTTCTTTCATTTTTCTTTTTTTGCCACATTATTTCAAGTGCTGGTACATAGAGTAATAATACCCTGAGACACTGCAAAATTTCCAGGAAGAGTAATGTTATACCTTTCACAATAGACTGTTTATTAATAGAAAATCAAAAACAAATAGTACACAGTGCTGACATGCACGGAGATGTATAGCATCCAAAATAAGTGCATACAGGCATGGGTTGTGAGGCTGATCCAATTCAGAGCTGTCTTTTCATTGACTGAACAATACCAATACTCTAATACCAATTTGGCAATAGTACTTGGAAGTGCAGAATAAACATGATACCCAGAATACCTAGAAGGGACATTCATGTACATCCACACATGTATATTTGTGTTCATACCTGAGTAGCACAAGATATATTTCTTATTTTCATACTCCCTGGTATCATTCCACTGAGTCATGTTTAACTGTCTTCCTCACAGGAGGGATTGGTGTTTCTCATAAGCCTCACCTCTACATCTCATTCTAGATCTTAATTTATTCACCTGTATGCAGTTGCTCACTAGTGCCATGGTTGCCATTGCTTCTGGACACACTGCAAAAAATTAACAAGGAAAAGAATAAATTCACTTTGGACAATATCTCCCCTGAGCTGACTAGCACCAGTCTAGGTGTCTCATTGTTTCTCTGGAAAGAAACTGACCAGTTTTGTATAAGGGATAGAGAAAATCTTCTTATGTCCTTATACTCTTACCTTTATTTTGTAGAAGCATATTGCAGTCTGCCTTCTTCTGACTTTTTACCTTACCAGTGGCTAACTGGCTACATGCTTTAAAGTATAATAAATTAACAGAATATCTTTTCCTTGTATTCTATTAAAAAGGGAGGAAGACCATAAATGCAGTTTTCATGCGTATGTATTGCTTCTGTTTTCTTGCTTACTACAGCCAGAAGTATTGAAATCTGAACTGTTTGCACAGCAAAGACCCATCAGCTCATCAGACCTGATCCTCAAGGGTTGAGTCAGATATATGTTGGTACTGTGCGTGCACTGATGTGTGCCATAGAGCCTCATGGGTCAATCTGTAAAATGACATTTATGTCATTCTTCTCATTGGATATAAGTTTTGTGGGCCATTCCTCTGGAGCTAAATAAGGGAGAAATATTGGTTTGAATAAAGGCTTTTTAAAAATGGATTAATATTCCATGCAGTATGGTTGCATAATATGATTCACTAAATAAGGGTTTGTATCTACAAACACTGGAAGTTCTCATTAGTACCTGAATATCAAAATAGCCATGTAGCTGACATGTTTATGCTTCCAGATTTGTGGACTAGTTAGAAAGATTTAAAGTTATATTAATTTGACATCATGCTCATTCATATCATCTCTTAACACAACTGGCAAACATTTATTTAAAGCAGTTAAAGGAAATTATGGGAAAGGAATAATACACCAATACCTTACACATGTAGGGCCCAGTTTCTGGACAGATATTTCAAAAACCAGAAATCACTAAGCTTGAAGACAAACACTCTCAACCTGGCACTTTTTGGCAGATACGGCTTTTCAGACTGCGCCCTGTAGAGAAGATGCATAAAGGTATCTGGCAGAGAGTGTTATTTCCCTCAGGCAAATATTCTCTTAAAATTTCATCCGGCCCCACCATGGAAGGGTGCCAGACTCTTGTCCTGGGTTCAGCAGTAGCAGTCATTTTTCTCCCTCTTAGTAGCTGGTGTACTGATGTGTTTTTGACTTTCAGCCTGGGAATAGCTCTAATAACACCGATCTTTCCAGCTGCTGCTCAGTAATGTTTACCCTGACCAAGGACTTTCTGAGTTTCATGCTCTGCCAGGGAGGAAGGAAAGCCGGGAGAAAGTAGCAACAGGACACCTGACCCAAACTAGCCAAAGAGGTATTCCATACCACAGCATATCATGCCCACTATATAAACTGGGGGCAGTTACCCAGAAGGATTAGATCACTGCTAGGATTGGGCTGGGTATCAGTCGGTGGGTAGTGAGTGTTTGTATTCTCTTCCCTGGTTATTTCTCTTATCATTATTATTATTAGTGGTAGCAGCAGTGGTCTGTGTTATACCTTAGCTACTGGACTGCTCTTATCTTAATCTATGGGAGTTACATTCTTTTGATTCTCCTCCCCATCCCTTCGGGAGCCGAGGGAGGAAGGGGAGGGGGGCGGGGCAGAAGGAGTGAGGGAATGGCTGCATGGTCGTGAGCTACTGGCTGGGCTTAAACCGTGACAACTCTGATAGGTTTTCGCAAACTACACAAAATTATTATTCTTCTGTCATTACAGTGGGTGAGTCCAATGGGTGAGATGTTTAGGAGATTTGAATTATGAGAATGAAAACATTAGGGCTGATAGAGCAGATGACTCTGCACATTTAGGTACTGACAATACTAGCTCGTCACTTTGTATCCTTGAAAGCAGAACTATTATATGAATAAGCTATTATACTGATATTTGCAATTGATAAATAAAGCTTTTCACCATATGTGAAAATAGCTTGACTCTATTATGGAGTTCTGCCAGAAAGGTCACTGTGAAAGATATATTGTTCTTAAATTTTGCATGTGTGCCTAGCTGTATGGCAAGAATATTTTCAATTTATATACCATAAATGATTCTCATTCAGTACTTTCTTGAAAGACAGAAACAACTTCCTTTTGGGAGAATTTTCCAAAACATAATCCTGGGTATAAAAATGAGATATGTTTTGTAAGGGTCATATAGGAAAGGCTTAGCACCCCAGAATTCTGGATTCTGGGGCTATGTCTACAATAGAAAGTCTACAGATATAGCAATTTGGAAAACAAAATAAATTAAAAGAACACTATGCCTTTGGATTACATAACTGTTCTTCAAATGGGGAAGAAACATTAAGATTTCAAAACTAATGGGTTTTGTTTGTTTGGGTTTTTTTTTCTTTCTCAAGGGAAAAATGATTAAATGATGCAAGATGCTGTTCAATAATCTATTATTCATTGGAACATATTTGTGGTTTCTATTATTGCTCTCAGATATTGAAACGGAATCAATATTTATAAGATGTTTTGTATTTTTTGTTAAGGTGTAATTGGTGGGCAGCATAGCAATAATGATACCCATACTGTTTTATAATAAATACCTTCTGAATGACCCACACCAAGTTGTTCTGAATTCATGGCTATTTTTCACCATTGCAGTGGGACAAAACATTAAAATGCTAGTCTAAAAAAACAAACAACTTAGGGGCAGTTGAATGCTTAAATGCTTTCCATCAGGACTTTAAACTGCACAAAGGTATTCCACTAATTTGGAGACCTGTGGTCCACTAATGAAAGTACTCAAAATTACTTTGGGTAATATTACTTTGTCAAAGCACATCTCATTAGTGAGGTGAGAGAAGGCTTTTGCTAGAAAACTAAGAGGATGATGGATCCAGTGCTTATTATTTCTCAGGTAGCCAGCCTGTTATGGTCTCTGAGTGTTCTGATCTTAGCTAACACTAGCAACAGGATCATCACTTCTAATTCTCCATCTAGCTAACCAGAAATTTACACCAAAAGGAAGATAAGATTTATTTCAAAAGAGGTCTCAAATTAGCATAATATATTTTTTTCCTTTTTGTGAGTCATCTGGATTCTAAAATATTTAAATCATGTTTCTAAAATGGTGATAGGACTCATCAATGTAGCTAAAATTTAGCAGCAAAAAATTACCTTTGTGGAAGTGACAAGTTATCCCCCTTTTGGGATGTTTTTCTTTGATTCCCTGCAGAACTGTCATTTTTAGTGATTTCCATTATGCATGTGTGTATGTTTATAGAGATTACTTGCATGTTTCTGAACCTGTTGAGGTACTGGTCCTGAGTTTTGAAAAACATGGACAAATTCAATGAATTTGACAGACAGGAAGTGTTATGAATTCATTTTAGAAGCTGACAAAGAAATAGAGAAAGAAACAAGAAGCCCTTTAAGTTAAAAAAAAATATATATATATATGTATGTACATGAAGTGTATGTAAAGATCCTCATTTTATCCAGATAGCAGTAGTATCATGCAGCAATACAAAATGCATGAACAACCCAATTTCAACAGGACTATAGCAAATTAGATCTTTATATAGAAGTCCTAAGCTGCTTCTACAGTCAATGGAAATGACAAGGTTCTCCAAGGAGCAATTCAGACTGGAGAAACTTAAGTTGCTGTAGAGGTTTTTGTTTCTACACTGGCTTAAGATGGAGTCAGGGGCAACGATACACTGAAGTGTTTGGGTTCAAATGCACCTAGGTCATTAGAATGAATTCAGAGTCACAATTTGAGCTCTCAGAAGCATATCTTCTTCAAAGTAAAAATAATGAACAGTATTTTGACTGATAGAAATACTGTTCTAGATTAGGAAGTAATTTTATTTATTACAAAGAGTTGGCATTAGTTAATTTGCAGAGATTAAAGCAGAGAGATTAAGATTATATGTGCTAAACATCCTTTCAAAAATATAGAAGAAATCAATTGGATCCTATTAGATGATCTCCAACTGCTTATAGAAATCATCTTGTGAGCTAATATTTAACTGATGGAAATGAAATTTTTCATTATTATCTGCTACATGTCAAACTAGCCTTCATTCAATAAGGGAAATTTCTCTGTTGTCCCAAAATACAGGGGAAGTATTTGGTTTCTGTTACCCAATGAATTGGAAGGTTTTTCAGATTCAGTAAAAAGCTGTTGAAATCTGAATAAAGCATCCTTTAAAAATATTCTGCCTCACCCAGACATTGGACTTTACAGTACGTTGTATATGGAAGAATAGATTTTCTTATCTTCCGCAAATCCATCAAACTGTCAACCTGTAAGACTACCATTTTTTCCCTGGTGAAGTGAATTTAACTATGTATTACAAACTGAAATACTGCCATGAATGCTTTAAGTTTTGTAGTAGTGATGTAGGAGGTGATCTAAGCATCTGCTTAAGATACTTAAGCATGTTGCTAAAGAAGTGATGTAGGAGGTGATCTAAGCATCTGCTTAAGATACTTAAGCATGTTGCTAAAGATACTTGAGCATGTTGCTAAACCATTTTATATAAGTGCAGAGAGAGATTTTTGCATTTTATTTGCTCCAGGTTGCATGTGATTTTATTTTTAAATGGTGAGTACACAACATCTTTCTCTATTGCAGATTCGATCCCCACCATTTCAAGTACATTATTTTATGTACTTTGCCATTGACCATCTCTGTCACTTCTCTGTCAGACCTCTGCTAAAAAAGCTTGAATAGCTCGGAAAAATGCCACTCTTTCTCTGAATATGATTGAGATTAAACTGAAAATTAAAGAGAAGGAATACACCTCCTTCTTTTTATTGTTTATTTTTGTGGTTTGTTGTTGTTGGTTTGGTTTGCTTTGTCTTGGCTTTTTTTCCCTTCTCTTAGGACAAAGTTCTTCTTGTAGAATTTTAATCTTACATATTCAGATGGGTCTTTCCAAGGAAAATGTAAATATGAAAAAAAACCCAAAACCTTACTGGAATCGCTGGTCTCTAAGAAGGCTTATCTGAGCTCATCAGAAACCTTGATCACCTTTCCAGATGCGTATGATCTTCCCCAGCAAAGTTATGAGACTGCTAATATCACCTACAAGCCTATCACATATGTTGCACAAAGTGATGAATTAACCCATAGAATTTTCTCTCAGAGCCTTTTGCTTAACTGCTTTGTTTGGTTTCTGCAGAGTTTTCTGTTTTTTGGGTTTTGTTTTGTTTGGTTTTGTTTGTGCTGTTGTTGTTGCTCTTGTATGTTTGCTTGTTTGTTTATTTTCATTCCATCACATTACATGAAGTATCCCCTGCTTACCTGGGCACTTTGCAAGCTTTAGATAGCTTTCAATAACTCGTATCCATATGGCAACATGCAGCTATACTGCTTGTGTCTAAAGAATCAAATCTTTCATAACTCACATCTGCTAGCTAGAACATGGAGAAGGTACAAATGTAAAAGCACTCTCTAAATTACTCAGGCAGAATTTCCACCCCTTCTTTCTCAGTAACTAATGTAAGATGTAACTCTTGCAGACAAGAACAATTTGGTGTAAACAATAACACAGGAAGTCAGCTTGCCTATCACTTCTAAATTCAGTCTTTATTGGTTGAGTTTAAAGAAATAAAAACAAGAGAGATTACATTGAGTTGGAGACAGTCTAAATGTTATAACCTGTATGTAATAAGTGGCATGTAAAAAACATGTAACTATGCCCATTTTTATTTTCCAGTAGTTTCTCTTAGAATTATTTAGGTTCATTTATAATTCCATCAATTAATTTGGTCATTATGGCTAATGCATTAGTTATCATTTCATGCTTGAAATTTTGCTTGTTTATAACAATTTATGCCAATGGAAGCAGGGTCATTTTTCTTGTTCTTTTTCTGCAGAATAAAATGAACGCTCAGTTCTGGGGAAAGCGATGCAAGTTTTAATCTCAGAATAGCCATAAAGGGATAGCAGTGTGGATTAGCATGTACATCAGTATGGTAATTTATCACAATGTTTCTGAATCAGCCTTTCATTTAGTCGGGATTATACATCTGGTTAGAAAACATGCACTCCTAAACCTCCATCTCCTGATAAAAGATTCTACCATAATGGGGTCACTCTGATTGCACTATGAATTAGGATCAGTGTGGCATGTGAGTGAATTCTTTAGTTTGAATAATAGCTTTCACTTATCAACAAATTGCTGAATCCAGCTAGTAGTTTTTTAATGTGCTGGAGTGTTATACCTGTCCGTTTATACAGAAGCAATTCAGAAACTCCAGAAAACCATCCTAAAAAAGATTTAGCTTTTTCCTACTGCAAGGTATAACTATTCAATGTTTATGGCTGTGTCTCCACCACCTGAGTTCACCAATGTTTTTACTCTTTGGCACAAATAATCAAAATTTATTTTACTTACCAGCATTTTAATTTAAAACATTGAAGTGGCCAAATTAACAAAATCTAATTCAACCGAGTAGTCAAATGTTCACAAAAGTTCAGTAGTTATGTTCCCTGGAATGCTGGACTTAATGATTTGTGTCATTAGGTCTCAAAATATTTTTAAAATAATAATGCTAAGATCTAACGGCACAAAACCTGTACATAATTACAAAACAACTCTAAAGTCTAATTCTTAAACTGTAGTAATTGATCCTACAGTGAGATTTATTCGGTAATCATGGAAGGCAACGGCATTTACTGCTAGAATAATTAAGTAAATGAAGAGGAAAATTGTATTCTGTATAACATATAGTTCATTATAGGCTTAAACAAGTATGCCAATCCATGTTCATCAATATAAGTTATGATGCTCACAGACAAGATTAAATAAAATTGTTATCACCAAGAAGCGGTTTTTGTTATGTAAGAGTGGAAATTGCCACATTATAAGAGACGTCCAGGCTTTTAAGGTTTTATTGACAGTGCTCAAAAATATGAGTAATAGATTATAGCACAGGGGGTTTTTTGTGTGTGTGTGGTTTCTGGTTTTTTGGGTTTTGTGGCTTGGGGTTTTGTTTGTTTGTTTGTTTTTTACTACTGGTCATAATATATAAAATTATAGCCTTTTCCGCATTCTCTGTTGCTGGGTATTATTCACTGTCTTGATGCTGGATTCCATTCCTCATTAAGTGCCCCTGTGGCTGTTTATTTTTTTCAGCTAAGGTCTCACTGGAGTTCACTAAACCATATCAGACATCATTGACGTTCCTGAGGGAATTGCAGTATAAGATGTGCCACAGCCTAAAAGGGAATTCTGAAATTCTGAATGGTACATACAAAAAAGTAAGTCCATAAGGTATGGGACAAATTGTGCATCAGTTTGTCTGTATATCTGGTTGGTTTATATCTTCCCAGGACCTTGAAACAAGCAAACTGCAGGTTTTTACTAGAACTACAAATGTAAACCACACAACTTATTTATACCAGCAGTGGTGCAGAAAGGCCTTAGGTTGGTTTTAATCAAAGTTTAACAACCAAATTGTTTCAGGGTAAGTATCACAGATATAGTCTTATTCCTTAGTTATAACAGGAGATGAAGCCAAGACTAAACTTTATTTCTTTGTCCCTTTCATTTGATACGTGTTTCAAATTTGTATAGTTTCTTCACCATTTTACTCAGAGGCAGCTGAGTCAAAAGCTGATATGATAAAACTAATAAGATGTTACTATTTTTAAACTAACCTGCATAAGATACGTAAATAATTTGTTTAAGCAATGGCTATTGCTTAAATCTTTTGTATCTGATTTCCTAATTAATGGATCACAGGAGAAATAAATGGTTTTGAAACAAAATTTCATTGCCTGATTTAACACACGTTAGGAGGAGCTATCCCCCGTGTCTCCCGGTGCCGCAATAAAGAACTGTCGTGGTTTAAGCCTGCCACACAGCCCACTCACTGCCCCCCCCCCCCCCCCCCCCCGCCCCCGGGCGGGGGGGGGGGGCAGG